>VDFB02369594.1:0-17161 GCA_007258455.2 Sequoia sempervirens | reverse complement strand
TTTTTAACAACCCATTTTATTTTTTCCCGTCCCCGACAAAACCCGCATTTTTAAATTTATTTTTTACGTCAAAAATTGCGTAAATCACAAAAGGGGGGTTTTTTGTTTTTAACTCACCTGCTGTCCGCCTGTGCCCTCGCGGTACGTTGCCCGTACTCCATCCGCCCGGTGCACGATCGCGGTGTCGTTGTCTGTCGGCATCGTCTCCTTCGTTTTTCTCTCCTCTCCACTCGTCCGCTCAGCTGCTACAGTGCAAGTGAGCCAGGTAATTTTTTCAAATTACCTTTTAACCCCTCCCTCCCAAAAAAGGTATTTTTTATCTTTTATTTACCTTTTTATTCCGCCAACTAATTCCAAACTTCCCGGGGCCGCCATTCGCAAACCGTACGTCCGATCCACTCCGTTCCAAAGGCAAACTTGCTTAATTTTTCGCCCTCTATCCAACGGTCCCCTCCATTTCCCTTTATCGAGATGTCGTCCGGGGCCCCTTCTTTCTTCCCCAACCGCCCTCTCGAGGGGGCATACCCTACCACTTCCTTCCATTTCAAACCAGACACTGGGGCATCCTCTTTCTTTCATCAGGCCGGGGCATCAATCCTCGACATTCACTTTTCTTCGAAACATTGTTATTTCAACAATATTTCGAAGAGGGGCAAAATGTAGATACCTAAATTTAATCACTTCCATATGATTAAATTTGTTGCGTTCACGCCTATCATATTAATATTAATTTATTAAATTAATATCACCCCCTGTGTCTCATACTGATAAAGTATTTAATTTAATAATTAATACTTTGTATGTTACTTTATTCCTCTCTAAATTAAATAAATACACTAATTTATTTAATTTAGTCACTTATCCTCCTTTTGATTTAAAAATCAATTTAAAATTCCTCACTTTCTCTCTCCTTGTCACATCCTCCAACATTTGCCACTTGCCTCTAACCTTCTGTTAATTAGCCTAATCCAATATTTGCACAACCTTAACCAAAATCATTAACTAAATTTAGCACCTCTTTTTGGTCAATTCTTCCTTTTTTTCCTTTTTGATGTTAACCCTCTCTCCTATGTGAATTTTTAATTCACATTTATTTGCTCTAGATTCCTCTCCTTTAAATGTGAATTTTTAATTCACATTCCATTCTCCCAAGGCTTCTAGAACCTTGGACTTGTCACAATCTCCACATGTGACCAAGTCCCACCTTTTTGGAGCCCACCTTTTATCCTCTAGATCATCTTATGAATGTGAATTTTTAATTCACATTTATCCTCCCAACCACCTTTCCTTTTCCCATGTAGATTTTTGAGGAATTCTAAAATTCCTCAAAAGTCCCTTTCACTCCCACTTGGGGACAAGAAATCCCTTTTTGTGGAAATCCTCTCATCCCCCAAGGTGCATGTCCTTTTCCACCTCATGTACCTTTTTGACAACTCATCTCCACCTCATATCCTCTTGTCCACTTCACCCTCCACATGTCAAGATGTGAGGGCTTGTGGGTTCTCAACCCACCATAGCCCTTCATCTTGGCCTTGTTGGATCAATCTTGACCCTTGAATTCTCTAGAGAATTCAAATTCTCCTATAAATACCCCCTCCTCAAGGGCATTTCACAACACTTAGCTATCTTGCACCCTTATGCTGTCATTTTGCATTTTCAACACTTTGCACTCTCACAACTACATGCTGTCCAAGTCATTTTAGATCATTCAACCATCTTTTGTCCATCATTTTGCATGTTGAAGCTTGCATTTTAATCACTCAATCTATCATCTAAGGAGCACACAACCCATCCAAGCAAGGGCCAATCAAAGAAGTTTCAACAACAAGGGAGGTAAAAGTGTTTGTGTTTTATTTTATTTGCATTCCTTTTCGTTGTAACTCTCTTTTGGCTAATCTTGAGGTGTCCTTGGTGTTTTGTCTTTCATGTTTCTTAGTTAGATTCACACATTTAGAGTAGCATAAAATATCAAGGTATACAATTACAAATATAGATAATGAGTATATGTTGTTTTATATTGACTATTATATAGATATGATGAATGGTTAGTGTATATATTTTGATTTATTTACTTGTATTCCATTACACTTCATTTTAGTCCACCACACAAGTCTAATTCTCTTCTTATCATCTTTAAATTAAGATATAAACACAAAATTAAAGAACATAAACATAGATATTCAATTGACATATCCTCTTTTGCTAACATTTTGGTTTTGTTGTTAGAACCCTAGTAAGAGGTAAGGAAAGATTAGAACTTAGACAAAAATTATTGCAACAAGGAAATATATGTCAACAAGGGATTTTAGACACAAAAGAATCATATTTGATGCTTTACAAAAGAATAAACAAGGTCATATCTCATGAGAGAGTTTAGGCACCTAAGAGATGATGAATGGAAAGGGGGGATCTTAAAAAGGATCCCAAAAATATGCAACTTCTAGAAGAGAGTTTTGATTGATCCATCAGGGATGAATAAAAGCATTAATGAAATACCAAATTAGAAACAACCATGGAAAAAGGAAATAGTAAGAATTTGAGAGACATAATGGAAGATATTATGATGGTCATGGAGATGAGAATACAAGAAAATAGATTGGAGCAAATTCAAGAAAGGAAAGAGAGATACAAAAAGAGAATCTAGAAGATTTGAAGCATGCCAAGAGGGTTGTTATTGAATATGTTGAGGATCTTGATGATTTGGAAGATTTGGAGTATGCTAGGAGCGATGTGGCCAAGAATATTGAGAATTCAATGAATGCTAAGAATTATAAGAATTAAAAAAATATTGTATGGAAAGTGCTAAGATTCTAACAATGGGAGGAATTTATGTTTCTCAATAACAAAGATACATCTAAGCAACTAAATGACCATCTTGACAAAGCAATTGAATGTCTAATCATATTAACAAAATAGATCAAGGAATGTGTTGTGTTCAAATAGTCATTAGAAGGAATACTTGGGAGTTCTAGTGCTCAACTAGGGCATGGAAACAAGGGTGCTCCACCATTTGAATTGTTGACTCATACACCACATTCTAAACATATTTTATCAAAATTAGAGGTTATAATTAATAATGGATTCTATGGTTTATTAACCCCATTTATAAAATTGAAAACTCTAGAACTTAGTCCAAAATATTTGGATAATATGGTAAGAAAAGTGTGGAACTTCAAAAAGAAAATATGATGAGAAATTAGGAATTAGGAGAGAGAAATAAATATCTATAAAAAGAAGAATTAAAAGACGCGTTTAATATCCTATCTATTGATACAATCCAAACCTTTAAGGAAGGATGGAAAAATATTATATCATTTAATAAAATATCACTAAGGAACAATTGTATCCTAAACTAAAAATGCACCACGAAGAGGTGAAGCCCCCTAACCAAGAGTCATCCCCTATGTTGTTTAAGAAAAAAAAATTCTAGCAAGGCTATATCTAGTGAGTTATTTTAAATTGAAGTAGAAGTGAATACGAAAGAATTTGTTGTGTGAAAATATATTGGACAAAGAATTCAAAATAAGATTGCCAAAAGATAAGGGAAAAATATGGAAATTGAGAAGGGTGGAAGAAAATCCAAGGACTTTAAGGACAAGGAAAATAAGGATCTAAGAAAAGAGAACAAAGGAAAAAAATTGAGTGGAGGAGAAACCTTAGCAATAAATCAAAGGAACCTAAAACGATGGATCAAAATCACATCAAATTTCATATCTTTGGAGAGGATACCAAAGAAGCAATTTGAGTATATATTTGCCTTGGAATATACATATAAAAGGAGTGGAGAAAAAAATAATAAACTAAACTTTATAATTATGTGGGCACTTTGAGGGATGAGGCCCTTAAATGGTACATAAAGGATTATCATAAATATTATACCAAATATGATGATATAAAAGAAGGATTTTTAAACAATTTCCAATCCCCAAAAATTCCTTCAAATAGTGCAAGAAAGATGAGGGAAATGTTACTGTGATTAGGTGAAAATCCTTGTCCTAAAACGTGCAGCAACAATAATAATGCAAGAAACAATGCAAAACACCTAACACCTCAAGATTGGACAAAACGTTAAACTTAACAAATGTAATAATTATACCTTGCTAAGTTGCTCCTTGGTTGGCCTTTTGATCTTTGATGTTGTGTATGCTCCTCTTGATGGCAAAAGATGTGAGATGGGGTGCAAAGATGGTTGAAAGTAGATGAGTATGGGATGCTAGTGCTATGGTAAAGGAAAAGTGTGAAAATTGGCTAAGTATGGTTCAAATGTCAAATTGACAAGAGTTTGGTATCAAATGGCTAATCTCCTTAAATGAGAGAAAAGAGGGGGTATTTATAAAAGAATTTGAATTATCTAGAAAATTCAATAGTTGAAATTAAACCAACAAGGCCAAGATGAAGGGCTATGGTGAGTTGAGGACTCACAAGCCCTCACATCTTGACATGTGGAATGTGAAGTGGCTTAGAAATGATGATGTGTAAGTGAGGTGGAAGGAGAGACATGTGATGGAGGTACTTGCAAGTACCTTGATGTGACCTCCCAATGATCACATGGGGAAGAGAAGATTCCTTGGAGGAATAAAAGTGAATTTAAAATTCATAATGATTGGAAGAATCTAGTGGATAAGACAAGGTTCCCAAAAAAGTGAGAACTTGCCACATGTCAGTGATGTGACAAGTCAAAGATTATAAAACTTGCATGGGGAACAGAAGATTCCTTGGAGGAATAAAAGTGAATTAAAAATTCACATGGGGAAGAGAGGTGCCTTGGATAAATAAAAAGGAATTAAAAATTCCTTGGGGGATGGGAAGAGTTGACCAAGGTACTGATTAAGCTTAACTGATCAGTAATTAGAGGATAATTAGTGGGTAATGAGGATTAGAAGCCAACTTGCAAAAGTTGGAGGATGTGACACATGCTAATCAAAGATTAGGCATGTGCACATGCTTAATGATGAGATTAGGAGGTTGATTAAGATTAAGAAAAAGACGTAACATGTGACAAATTTGATGAAAGGGGGGATTGAAGAGCAAGGTATTTAATTATTTAACTAGATACCTTAGGGATTAGAAGAACTCTATAAGGTATTAATTAAATAATAGTGATATTACTTAATTAATGCAAATAAGAGGATGTTTAGACGAAAAGGGATAAATTTGGACAAATGAAAGTGTCCAAATTTGGATGTCTACAGTTACAAAAGAATAGAGTTGAAATAAGAGAAGTTGATTAAAGTTCTAGGGGAGTTGTTAGGAAGTTTGAAGAGACTATTTGAAGAAGAAAAATGTGGAATGGTATGTTAGGATTGTTACTTGCAATTATAGAATCACTAGATGAGAGAGAATTTGAAACATATGCAAAATTAGTAGAACTAGCATCAATAGTTGAGTCACAACCTTGAAGAAGGGAAATGATGAAAATACTAAGATAGAAAAGTTGAAAATAGAGTTAGAGAAGTTAAATATTAAGCAATATATCTGAATAAGAGGATAGAACAATCAACACATACCATTTGATAGAAGGAAGAAGATTTGGTGTGCTTAATATTCCAATGAAGGGAATATTTAAGGAACAAATGCCTAGTCCAAGAGGGGAAAATAAGATTTATGGCAATAAAATTGGAATTTATTTAACCTCCATGGAGGCTAAAAATGGCTTTCTATGGTATTTATGGTGAATGGGATGACTACAAGACCAATGAGTATCTAACCTTTCTATTTTGATTGAGAAATGAGGAGAATGTACCATGGTGCAACCATAGGGATGAAACTAATGAATTTCTCCATAGAGGTACATCAAGGGCCAAAGGGTTGGTAGAAGGAGCCTGCCATAAAAAATTGAGTATAGACAACCTAAATGGGGAGACCAATGTAATATTAACTCAATCCAAAATGCAACGCCACAAGTCCTAGAAAATAAATCTTCTACTAGTCATAGAATGTTTAGAATAAAAATAGGTCTTGCAACAATGAGTTTAGAGGAGGATGTAGTAGAAGAAGATGTTAAGGGTAGAGAAGAAGAGAAGATGACACATGTTATAAATGAGAGAACTAAAACATTATGTAAATGATTATAGAGAGGAAAAGAAGAAAGTTTATGGGTTTTACAATAATTCCAACCATGATCTATTTAGTTCCTCAAGAGTTGCACAGTACTATGAGGAAAATCAAACCACTACAAATAATGAATAATTATATGAACCAAAGGTGCAAAGTGGGGATAAAGTTATAATGATAATACCCAAAGACAAATAATGAATAATTATATGAACCAAATGTGCAAAGTAGGGATAAAGTTATAATGATAATACCCAAAGAAAATTCCCTAAATATAAGTGTCAAAAAAGAAAAAAATGGACAATCAAGGCATGAAGGAAACCATTTGACAAAGGAGGAACATATAGAGAAAGAATACTTCGAAAATAAAATTGTTGAGACAGAGAGAACATAAAGAAAAACAAGGTAATTGTAATAACAAAATGTTTTAAATTTGCCACATGAGGAAGATTAGTTATAGATGAATTAGAAGAAGAAAGTAGAAACGATTCCCCTGCTAAGAAAGGTCATGAAAGGAACAAAAAATATTAGATAGTAATAGTAGAAGGAAGATCACACACAACTTATTTAAATTTGAAAATGAAGCATTGATATTCAAGGAATTGGCTATTTTGGTGGAAGAGGAGAACATACTGGAAAAACTAAAAACAATTCGCCAAATATCGAAATAAACATTGAGAATCTAATGCAAAATAACAACTAAGAACCATGGCCAAAACTACAAGAAGATGACACAAGCACCTTTTTTTTATAGATGTATAAATCTATAGTTGGTAGATGAGAAAAGCATTGGCATACTTGGATGCTTGCATAAGCATAATGCCTATATAGATTTATGAAGATCTAAGTGTTGGAAATATGAATGAACAATAACCCAAATGAAGTTGCGCACATTTCAAAGGATCAACCAAGAAAGACACCATCCACATGAACAAGAAAGTGACGCATCATGAGCATGAAGATAATTTGATCAAATGATGATCTATGACGAATTGATCTAGAATTCATGAGATGATTTACAAATGTGCAAGCACATTTTTTATATAGGCAAGGTGAGAGGAGGTAGGATAATCACCTTGGATGCAAACATTAAATTCCTAATGCATAATTTTAAATGCATAAGTGAAATATTAAATGCCTAGATAACTATAAATTAATTAATTAGACATGGCCCCATTATAACTAGTTTCTAGAAATGACACCTAGGAAACTTAACTCCTAAGTAAACTTATAATAATGTGAATAGGTCCTCACTAATAGCTAGCTAGGAAATAACCCCATTCACACCAACACCCTCACATAAGTGCAACTTAAGGAGTGTAGTTATTATGCAATATGAAAATGCAATATGGGTCCCAACTACTAGGCCATGTTCAATACCCATGTACAAATAATTATGCAACTAATCTCTCACAAACGGAGTAAAGGAGAAAACCTAGTGAGAAGAAAAATTCTCTCCAAAAAAGAGATAAAATGCAAATAAAAGCAAATCATGTGAGGAAGGATGGAGGACTCCATGATACCCCCAAGTACACCATTTGCCACATACATACATTACAAATGCAGAAATGCTTCCCATGCCGGATAGGAATTGGTAGGAAGAGGAATCCATATGTATGATAATGATGATGTCTCTAAAAACTACTCATATGTCTCCTTTGCCACTGAAGATGAAGAGGCCATTATCAAATCAGTTACATGCCTAATCAATGAAGAAGGTGACAAACCAGGACTATGCGAAAATTGATGCTAAACAAGATCCAAAGACAAAGATGGTTTGATAACAGTTGTGCCATGGTTGTCATCAAATAGGAGAGATAACCCCTCAAATGTGTCCTCCAAATCTAAAATGTGAGACTCCACAAACAAGGATGCAATGTTTGTCAAATAAGAGTCCCAATCAAGAAGACAATGAGATATTGGTTGCAATGAATCACTAGATGTGCTCAATGAATCACCAACTTAAGATGAATGGTCCTGTTGAACAGGAATGATGGAAGCCTCAATCAATGACTCTGCACAATGAATCGTTGGAGGTGAAGACACATCAACTATCTCTGATGGAGAAGGAGCATCTAAAGAGCCCTTTATATCCTCAGCTAAAGATTCAAAGCAGTCCTACTCCTGCATAGTATCATGATCATAGGGTATTTTGTCTGAAGAATGAAGAGGCACATGACATTTTGAATCATGATCATCAGGGAGTGGTGAAGAATCTGGATCTCCATATTGCTCCCAAATATTAGTCCAAAGAGTATGAGGACAATCACAATGATCAATACCTTTCAAAATATCATCATCAACATGTATTGCAATAACCTCTAAGACATCATACCTTTTGCAACTCCAAGCAAGTTTTTGGATACCTTTATCTGGATGGGGAACAAAACCATACAAATGCGGCAACAACTGAAGTGATTGGAGATGGTTTATGATGGCATCTCTCAATTGTTTATAGTTTCCCCTTTCCAACATAATCAATGAAGGATGAAATGAAAACCCCATAATGAACTATGATTTATCTCCATAATTACAGACATTAACCTTCAGTATCAAGTAGAAACTCCTAAATATGATGTGCAACTAAAAATGAAGTCTCCCAATGCAAATAAACCTTCTCCAAATTGTAATATTTCCAAGTTATCAAGTAAATGCCTCAAATTGCAAAAAATCAATAGAATATACTTGGGGCTAAATTTGAAAAAGTGGATGGACAAAATGATAGAGCTCTAAATTACCTTCATAATGTCGTTGGAATCTCCAAAATTTGACAAATTGGTGAAAATATATGAGCTCAGGAGTCCAAATGGAAGCATTGAATTCAGTTGGCTATAATTTGTATTTGTAGCAAAATTTGGCAAAATAATCTACACCACTATGAAGTACACAAAACTAGTTTTTCGTGAATATCTTGTTTGTGAAAATTTGATAGCCTGGAGAAAAGGTATGCTCTGTTGAAAAAAGCTACCCAATTTGGGCCTGCAGGCTAACTAGGTGCAAGAATCAAGCACCCTGGGGCAAAAAAAAGTGTCCTCGATTGCTGATATGACTAGGGGTTGTCGTTTGGCCAAAAAAAGGGTTGTCGGGTGGAGCGGCAATGGGGTTGCAGTAAGGCGGCAGCTGGGGGGCACCACTCACCAAGCAGATCCCTTGGTTCTTAATAAGACTATGGTGCAAATGAAGGGATTAGCAGGAGTAAGGAGTTGGTCAACGACAAGGAAGGCATTGACCAATGGGTGAAAAGAAGTCATTGGTGGCACAAGACCGACACAATGAATGCAACCAACAACAATATGACACAACAGGTAATGAAAGCTCACGGGCTAACAAAAAAATTAAATGCCCCTTGCAAAAAAAATCTTATTTGTAGAATTTTAAATCAAAGCCTTCGCCTAATAAAATCTTATCCACCAAATATATTAATAAAATATTTTTTAATATTGCCTATATGACAATTAAAAATTAAAACCCATCATAACAATATAGTCTGCCCTAAAATAAAATTTCACCCAAATTTTATAATAAATCTACCAAAACAAAATATGCCCGATAAAATATTTTTTAACCTACAAATAATAAAGTACTGCTTCATATTTTTACTTTGGGGGGGGGAGGGGGGAGGGGCTTTCTGCCTCGACTGTACGCGGATACCCACACCAATATAGGGAAAAAACCTTTGATGCCTCCAAATGAAATTTTCAAATTTTGACGATTTGACAGGCGTTCCTAAGGGTTTTGGACCTCCTAATCACAATGGTGGGGTGAGATCTAACCCAATGTGCTTCAAAAATTAGCTACCTCTCAGATGAGAACAACTAGCCCTTAGTGCAAACCTTTCAACCTGCAATGCAAATCTCCTTAGCTTAACTTCCTAATATGAGATGGGTTTTCTATGACATATGCTCTAATACCATGTTGGAAATATGAATGAACAATAACCCAAATGAAGTTGCGCACACTTCAAAGGATCAACCAAGAAAGACACCATCCACATGAACAAGAAAGTGATGCATCATGAGCATGACGACAATTTGATCAAATAATGATCTACGATGAATTGATCTAGAATTCATGAGATGATTTACAAATGTACAAGCACCTTGTTTATATAGGCAAGGTGAGAGGAGGTAGGATACCAACCTTGGATGCAAACATTAAATGCCTAATGCATAATTTTAAATGCATATGTGAAATATTAAATGCCTAGATAACTATAAGCTAATTAATGAGACGGGGCCCCATTATAACTAGTTTCTAGAAATGACACCTAGGAAACTTAACTCCTAGGTAACCTTATAATAATGTGAATAGGTCCTCACTAATAACTAGTTAGGAAATAACCCGATTCACACCAACACTAAGAAGACCAATTTTACATGAAATTCCATATATGTTGGTGGATGGATCACCTATAAATTTTATTAGAACCTACAAAAATGTAGAAGCTAAATTTGTTTTTGATTAGATAAGCAGGGAAGAGCCCTAATCCCATAGTTACAGTAACAAACCAAAAAGTAGCAGAGAGAGGTGGGAAACAACACCACCATTTAACCAAAAAACAACATCAGTTTTAGCACGCAGGCCAAAATTTAAAAGTATAACCATTGTCTAGCCATTATCAATCAAAAACATAAAGTTTTTACCAACATACTTCAATCTACGAAGACCATTAATTAAATCAACAGTATTCCAGGTGGTATTCCACCATAACCTATAGAAATTAATAGAACAGTCCCAAATATGATTTAAAGACAAAAAACCCATCAAAAAATAGCAGAGCAACAACACAAGCCATTAACTAGCTTTCTTTAACAAGTCCCCATACTCTCCCATGAGAGCAATGTATTCGCACCAATCAGGGCCCTCTTTTTCATCCAACAGCTTCAGGGTATCAGTTTTCCCCTGTTTTTTTAGTTTCCTGGTAAGCTTCGTTTCATCAGAAGCCACACCAAGCATCACTCTTCTCATCAACCCATGAGAAGAGTAACTAATGCCTTCTCCATGTCTTTGAACTGTACCTACAAAAAAGTTAGTCTGCTTTTTTAGAAGCTGAATTTTTTAAGAGTAAAGAGGTTTGTATATTTTGAAGTTATAAAAACTAAAGAACCCTTTAATGTGTTCAATAAATTATTGAACTTATAATGGTTTTAAATTTTGAGGGGGTATTTGACTCTATAAAAGAGAAATTAATTTTCCATGGTGAGGATAAGGTAGTTGACATACCCTTATATACTAACTTGAGTGGAATATACATAGAAGAAGATGCACAAGAAGAAGAAGTGGAGTATGAGGAATACTACAAAGGTCTATACTCTTTAGGAAGAATCTCAAATGTATAGACAACCAAAAATCCAAACTCAAACAAAGAAATTGAGTTAGATAATAGCAATGTAGTATTGATGAAAAAGATGTGGTAGGAGAATCACTTCTCAACAAGTTGGAAGTAACATCTAAAATATTTTTAGGGGTTAGAAAAGTGAATAGCCTTAGGAAATTTTCTGAAAAAATAGCAATAATATCAAGAAATAAAAAATCACATCATAACTAACAAAAAACAATAAAGGGAAGTAGTAATGTTGTAAACCCCTATAATTCATCACATTACAACGAGAATATCTCATATCAAGTTACCTCTCTATTTTGGGGTAGGGAACTTATTGGGACACCTATATGTTATGGAGAAAATATTTGAGAGGGAGGACCTTAAAAGAGAAGCCTTAGACATTATGTTGCATATAGTGTGGTGAGATGGAGATACACTCGTAAGCTTAACATCCACACCTAGAAAGTACTAATTTAATACTAATAAAAAAAAAATTGGAGGAATAAAGAGAATGTAATTATATTGGAGAGTATGATTGTACAACTAACCCTAAATAACACATTCAACAATGCATTAAAATTTGGGATGAAAAGGGAGAATTCAATGAAAGGCTTTGAGTACAACTATTTTATTGGACATTATCACCAAATGTTAAAACTTGATATATAAACCAAGAAAATAGATTATAGAAAAATGGACGATGATTAAACAATGTTCTATAATATATTCCTATTTAACAAACCTAACAAACAATTCCATAATATCTTATAAAGGATGAAACAAGTAATTACCCTTCATATGAAGAAAGAGAAAATAATTGGAGAAAAGGAGGTGAAAGCTATCAAAGTTTGCAAGATCTTTGCTTGAATGTTAGTATCAACAAGACACACAATTCAAACAAGTACACACACAAACTATGAAATTGAGAAACACATAATGTAATGCAAAATCGATTGATTAGAAGTGGATGAAATCCTCAATGAGGAAGATGTACATATAGCATAATGAGTTTGAAACACTTTAGGAGTGCTCAACTCAAGGTGGCAAGAATGCTCCACCAAGTGAAAAATGAGAAGTGTCACACATTGTTGAAGAGTTCAACTAGCTCTTCAAATGACACATGGCCACCTAAGGTGGCTTAACACATAAAGTAGAATAAAAAAATTAAATAATAATTATTCTACTCTAACACCCACATTTAAGCTCATCTTAGTTGGGTACAATGATGGATGGGTCCCAACAACCAGGCTTTATGAGGTACCCATGTACAAATGAAAATCTCCTATAAAGTAGAGAAAGGTAGAAAACCTTGTGGGAAAAAACTACCCTTTGAAACAAAGATGATAACAAGAAAGTACAATGAAGAGAGAGTGCGAAGCCCCCCAAAGATGATGCTCAATTTCTCCTTGTGATCTTCTGCTAGAAAGAACCTTTGGATGCTCTTAGTGAAGTACCTCTGAATTCTAATACAATAGGAGATAGTGTAGGAGATGAACTATCCATACTAGAAGTGGAAGAATGAATCTGTGAGTATGAATCCAATGGAATAAAGTAAGAAAATGTGTAAAACATGAGAGATTTGATCAATCTCGCCCACTGCAAAAATATATCTACTCTATGAATCTTGAATTATCATTGAAGTAGATGTAAACTCAACTATCTTCCGACAATTTGTAAGTTGATAAATGGAATGAATGTTGTTTGCCAATTTAGGAACAAACAAGACATTAGGGATACTCTAATTACATATCTCAAATGTACCTTGTCCACAAACACATATAAAAGTGTTATTAGCTACTTGCACTTTGTTTACATTAGAAGAATAAAAGGACATGTACACTTTTGGATAAGTAGACATGTGATGTAATGCTCTTAAATCAAGAACCCTTTTATCAATCTTTGAACCTACAATTTTCATTAGTACTTTTTCTTTAGATATATCCTTTGATTTTGAAGATTTTGAACTAGATGAAGATTCTTTGATGGATGTAGGAACCCCTTGCTACTAAGTAGATGCGTAAAGTGGTGTATCCTTTTTTGCATATATTTGTCTTCATTATGCCAAGTTTTCTTGTAGAAAGCACACTTCACTTTTTTATGTGATTTATCATCTTTTATTTCTTTGTCCTTCTATTTAGTTGCAACAAGAACTTGTGGCTTTGAATGTTGCATGGTACCCATTTGAATCAACCTGTCTTTCTCCTTTTTGAGATAAACAACAAAATATGAAAGAGATGGCATAGTATAGCATGTACCAAAAACATTATTTGTTGCATGAAAAGTGGAAACAAACACTGAATATTACGGACCTAACTTGGATAAGACACTTAGGACCAATTGTTCATCTTTTTTTTGTTCCAAATTACTTCAGTTGAAATCTTAATAAATTTAATTTACTGAAAAACATGTGAATTATTTTAAAGTCTTGTCGATTAAGACTTATTAGTTCATCCTCCAATTGATGTCCCCTCATTATATCACGCTTACAAAACATATTTAGTTGTAACAAGAACTTGTGGCTTTGAATGTTGCATGGTACCCATTTGAATCAATGTGTCTTGCTCCTTTGTGAGAGAAACAACAAAATTTGAAAGAGATGGCATGGTATAACATGCACCAAAAGCATTATTTGTTGCATGAAGAGTGTTGTCCATCCTTGAAATTCAATTTATCCAATTTCCTTCATTTTTAAGGCCTCAGAACTCAATTTTAAATATTTTTTTAGGATTTAAAAAATTGAAGTCTTTAATATCTTCTCATCTAGACCCAACTTGGCTCAAAACTCGCCCACAATGTGAAAATTTCAATTTTGGAGCTTTGGGGAAAAAATTCAAGCTCATACATGCTCAAATGCAAACTTACTAAAAATAAAGGCCCTACTATTTTTAATCCTTTCTGAAAACTTGAAAGTTTTAAACCATTCTTCACGTATGTTTAGAGGAAATGAACTTCATGGGTATTTTCTAAACCAAATAGAAAATAAGATAAAACATTATTTAGTAGAGACCACTTTTCCACCCAAAAGTAGCCACAACTCTAAAGTAGCTAGATAAAATTTGATGACATCTCCATTAGCTTCTTTAACCCTAGAAAAATTGGTAATAAAATACAAGGTGATACATGGTGTCATCATAATTACACCAATTATCATAGTGTTGTTGATTACTACACAAAAATTCTTGTTTGTGCAGGCCTCATCATATTCTCACTTTGTTGAGGATAATAATCAAGAGGAAAAACACCTTAACACTAGCAATGTGACCCTTGATAAATTAGAGTAATGTGAGTGTCTCTTCTAAACAAAGTCCTACATCAATAAGCAACTTATCCATGCCATCATCAACAAGGTATGTCAAAACATCATATAATCATAAAATTAAAGTATTATAATCATAACCATAATATTCATGCTAATTCATTATAATGAACTTAATACAAAAATATGTGTGCAAATCAACTAGTATCATTGTCCATAATATGTACAACAAGTGTAAAGGAGATTGCAAGAAAAAAAAAGACCTCACACATAAACCCAACTCAATTTCCATATATAATAATTCATTTATCTTGTATTAGTGATTAAATGTTTTATTTGTGGCTCCTTATCAAATGTAATCTAATTTAGGTGAGCTTTTCAAGGAACCACATATGCAAAAATAGGTTGCAAAATAGCCATTCAAATATTTTGACCAACCTCTACTCATCAACATACCGTATCCTTCAAAACTATCTATAACTTATATATCAATGCAATACTAAATGTATGAATCAAAAGCCAATTGAATCTGAACATTATTAACTCTTTCACTACATTAATTTATAGTTTATTCAATGAGTAAACTTTGGATATGACTTGACCAACATTAGACCCAATATTTGAAATTTTGAAAAAGGTATCACATTACTTGAAGCACCAAAGCCTACCATATAGTTTTGAAGATTCTTACCAAATATGTGAATTGTCAAGAGGAATAGTGATGATTACACATTTTCTTTAAAAATGTCCATATGTGCAACGAAAACCTTGACCTATTCTAATATTCTTTCTTTTTTCCTTATAGATTAGTAAAAAATATTTTTCTTTTTGTGCCAAAGAAACGCCTTTCAAATTTCCAAAAGATTTCAATATGCTTTCTTTCTATCCATATGCACAAGTTCTTGAATAATTATATTAACCTCATGTTTCTTAAGGTCTTATGCTATGGCATAGTTGGGCTTGAATGACTCCACTACCTTATAGGTTGACGGTGTAGACATATTTTGCTTATGTTGTGTAGATGAACCTAACCCTTTTGGTGGAACCAAGTTGTTGATCACATTTAGATTAAGTGGGGTTTGCAAGTTGTTGGGAGTGGATGTAGTTGATGAACCCTTGTTTTTACTCCTTAATGTCACATAAGTACCTTGCTAAGACTAATGGTATGTTTGAATTTCATCCCAATTAATTTCTAGTTCATTATCTTTTTCCAAGGGAAACTCATGTTTTTAACACCAATTTGTCTTGGACTTTTTTGTATTGTTCTCATCATTTGTAGACACAAGCTTTAGATTACTGGTCTCTCCCTAAAAAATGCTCAACATTAACTTAAATTTAGTAAAATTTACTTCCAAATGTGCATTTTTTTTATGAATTCTACACTGGAATAGATCAATGCTACATCAATGAGATTAAATGTTACTCCTTCCCTATCAATGTTTTGATTTGGATTCTCTAATTGAGTAGGGACACTTTCATTATCTAGCCACATGTTTCATCATTTGTTAGATCTTTGAAAATTATATCCCTTATTCAGAGGAGTTCTTGGACTTTGAATTTGGTGGATTTTCCTTTGTAACTACATGGAATCATTAGACATGACCTATTCACCATATTCTTATAATGCTCCAATTTTGAATTCAAATTACTGGGTTAATTTTGAGATGCTTGTCCACATGTATTATTAATGATCACATGATTGTTCGATGGTGACATAACTATCTAATTATAATAGATAATTTACTAATTAGGCATTGAATATCAAACCTCTTTGTGGGTTAAATAATGATGAACCAATGCTTTGGTTCATGGAGGGGATAGTAGTGTTGCAAGAATTAACACCATGTTGATTCCAAAGAGTGAACATAGATGAAGGTATTACTTGATTCAACATTGCCTGATTACAGATCTAATGTTGTACTTGAGGCAAAGAATTTGGAACCACATTTATTAATACAAAGATCTAGTAGCTCCTAGACCTAGTGGGAATAACTATTTTTGTGCTTTAACAACTTCAACATATACCAATGCTAAAGAAGCTCTAGGGCATCAAGTTATCTTCCTACAAATGCTAATGTCAATGTATCCAAAGTCCTAAGATATGTTTGAACAACCTCTTCTTCATCTTGGTAATAAGGAAACTTGAGATTAGTGTAAATTTTGTGGAACTAAGTATTAAACACAACCATAGGCTCACATCTACCCTTCTTGCACTAGAAAAATAGTGATATAATAATGTTGGTTTAATTGGAATTGATAAAAAAATAATGAAAATAGTTTCCATATGTTGCCAACTATGATAGAATTAGTTTGTGACCCTAGGTACCAATTGTATGCATCTACTCAAAGAGTATAAGGAAACTATCTACAAACCACATCCCCATGCTAAATATTTATCCTTACTAAGGCATCCATGAAATCTTGAATGTGTTATTCTGTTATCCATTGGTGGACTTTGAGGGGTATTAAACTAAGCAATAACAATCTCATATCTAGGTGAAATATTTGTTGATTCAATAGCCCCAAAT
>VDFB02369593.1:0-11187 GCA_007258455.2 Sequoia sempervirens | reverse complement strand
ATATACCCTAGGGAAAACTCTCGCAGGGAAAAGTCCCATCCTCCAAAGAATCCATATCACCTATGTATTATTCAACAATAAATATTACAATAAATCTCTGCAAGTCCTCCAGAATACCTTTTAAAACATAAATCCTCTACATAAGTACTCTATGGGAATGCTACAAATCCATACATTCCATGCCATGCTTCAACTCTCACAAATGCTAACAAGAGCTAACCTATCAACTAGCCAACTATCCAACCTTAGACAACTACCCTTGTGTTTTCTTTTATAGAAACAAGCTCACATGAAACCACCAAGTGCTATTACATAAAACTATGTGAATAATACCAAGAGCTTAAAAAACCATTAACCCCTCATTTAATATTGGTACTAAGTATTGGAATCAAGGAACACTGAGAGAGGGGGTGATCAATGTTCTACAAAATTTAACTTTATTAACCTGATCTTTAAACCACTTATAGTATTGAACCAAAAGAAAGATGCATGAACAAAAAATAAGCAACCACAACACCATAACACAAGTGTTTTTTGCATGAAAACCTTTTTATGGGAAAAACCATGGGGGAGTTCAATCAACAAAATGATCTGAGTATACTCAAATAAGTGTTTACAAAAGGAATGCACATGCATTAAGGCGCACTGCCTAAAGCTCACTACTCAAATACAAAAGAAGAATCACTGTCTTACAAAAAGATTTGGATTACATCTAGAAGATTTGAACTAAGAGAATAACATTTGCTAATGCCTAATTACAATTTTGATTAAGTACATTGATCGCTTTCTTGACCTTCTGTCTGATTCTTCTCTTCTGCTTTGTCTACTTTAATTCACAACACAAATCCTTTTATGCACAAGTGAAACTATGCATAAGCTCTCTACAATCCTTCTGAATTTCACACCACATCACCAAATACACTCATATATCCATCAAAATGATATTGATTTTTTATATAGTCCGCTACTAAGGATTTGAATTCACCGCGCTGCCTACCTACAAAAAACATAAAATATTTACAAACCATTGGCTCAATCCACAAATAATTTTCAATGCACACCAACTAAATTCAGTCACAACATAGTGAGGACCCAAATCATCATGCTCAAACACAAAACACTTCAAAAATTCACTTCAAAGATCCACATGTGCTTACATCTTAGTCGGTCTTTGACCTGAGCAAACAAAATTACACCAATCCAACCTTCTAATCAAATGCAATTGATTATGGGTCACTGCATTCATGGAATATAGAATCTAAAAATTTCCCTAAGATTCCATTAAATCAAAATGATAAATAACAAAATTGTATATGAATCGAAGGAACACAATTCCGAGGCTCTATTCCTGCCAGATAGCTTAATCATTGATCTCAATATGACTTCAAATGAGGAAAATGTTGATAAAAGTGGATTGAATCATTGACTAGGGTTTCCATTAATGACAACACCAGATGACATGTGCAGTGTCTCTTGCCAACAATCTCTCCCTTTGGCATTGATGGAAACACTTAGTGAAAATGACTAAGTTCTACCAATGAGAATTTATTAATCAGCAAACTTCAAATTTTCAAAAACACAACTCCTCGTGAGATGATTAAAGCATTTTTTATCGTCCCGCTCTCCCCCTTTGACATCAATGGAAAATGAAGGAATTTGCATACCAAAAATCAAACAAAATTGCTATGAACAAATTGCATGTATACAAACTTGCTTCACTAACTTACATAAACTTGAATATATCTACAAAATTATTCTTCAACAACCTCAAACTAGTGTCCCAACTCTTTTTGAGACTCTCCAAAATAGTCATGTGACCAAAAAATAAGTAAGATTGTGTCTCTACTGATTCAAGATTCTTTGGATCATTGACCGCCATAGCATCTTGTACTTCCTTCAATGCACTGAGCATTATATCCATCTTAGGACCAATTAGTCCTCTAATCTCACAAACTCTTTCAACAATGTTTCCTTCTTCATGCTTCAAACTTTTAATCTTGTCAAGCAGGGATATGACTTGACCTTCTTGTTCTTAACAGTGGCTAGTTATGGATCAAATGTTGAGAGATAATCAAGAACTATTTCTCACATCCTTTCAGAATTTCTTTCATAGTGTCTTCAAAGGAACTGTGACAAAGATGTCACAATTTATAAATGCTTCCCACCCCAGAAGCACCTGAATATTCTTTTTACACAGCACTAAATACAAATATTTGGTTTCATTAAAATCATTCCCTTTCTTAACCTACTTCAAACTTATTAGTACCAAACTCCCTTTTCCCTAACCTTTATCCATAGTCACACTTCTCATGTATCTGTAAGGAGTACTTATAGAATTGAAAAAGTTCTTCAACTAACTAGATGGAGAGTTGGATGTCCTGAACATGAAGGTATAATCTCTTCTCTCTAGAATACTAAATAATATTTAATAGTCACTATCTTCAATATGAGATTTTAGAATCTCTTCCCTTGGCTTGAGCAAATGATGCAACTTTTAGTTTCTCAATGGGAGATAAAGTAGCCAAGTTGATAGGACCTTTAAGCAATTCAAAAGAAAACTCCTCTTGTTGCTCTTCCAAAAACTCCTCCACTGCCTTTACAATGTCTCTTGCTTCCACATGAACTTCTTTTGCCTCAACCTTCTTTTCGTCAATCACTAATTCTTCTTGGGCTTTAGGAATCTCAAATTCTTCAACTGACACAACTTTAGGAGCTTTAGTCTCCATAGTAATTTCAGCATCATGTATATCTAGAGGATTCAGAGTATCCCCAAATGTATCTTCTTTTTGTTCTAGCTTCTCTCACAGCTTCAACTTGTATACCCATGCTTTCTACAAAAGCTTCCACTTCTTTTCTCACTCTCTAGATTATCATAGGCTTATTTAATTTATCATGCACTTGCATATCCTTTTCCTCAAAGGTACCAAACCTTTCTTCTTTAAGATCCTGAGGTTTACTCAGTAGGTGTTGAGCATATAGCTCCAAAATGTGTTCCTCAACCTCATAACCCATAGGCATTATCCACATTGTACTCGAATTAGCAGCTTCCATCAAACATTGATCAATATCAACCATGAAGCAACTTGTGTCCTTGTACTTCTCCACAATAGAAGTAGGAATCCTTTCCATGGCTTGCATTTTATTTTGAAGGTTCTTTAAATAACCCCAAATAGCAATTTTCCTTGCTTTACTATCACCAATTCCATACAAGAAGTCTCTAATCTGAATAGCTATAGGTTTATCACCTTTCCAATGAACTTTTCCAACTCCTGAAACTTGATTCATGAAATAAAAGAATAGACACAACAACAGGTTTCCATACTTGAAGGAATTCTTCTTATCTTTCTTGATTTTTCCAAGATTCTCCATTAACTAGCTCCATACTAACTCACACAGGTCATAATCTGCATTTTCTTTGACCATTTGATATGTTGCATATATTCATTATCCCAGCTGGAGTGATAGATCTTATACCCAATTACCATAGAAGAAAATGTAACATCCACTTCAATAATATCATCAATTGTCATAGCTCTCTTGTTGAACACTGAATTGGTTGCATTTGTGACCATTTGATTCTTCACAACTTTCAATGTGGGCAACCCACCAGATGAATTTAAACCAGTAATAGTCCTTATGGATTCCTTTGTGGTCTTAAAAGGATAACTTAACCACATAAACTCGGCATGAACTCGACTCAATATATACCAAACCCATTCAGTTTCTTCGAACATGGGAAATTTAACAATCTGCATGAATTTCTTCTCCTCCAATTTCTTAAATTCTGGTTTCACACAAAAAATCTTCTCCCACAATGTGATTGGTATACAAATTCAACAAATGGGAGCTTCCTAATTCTTCAACATTTGCATGATTGTATTCCCTAATAACTTCAATATGCAAAACATCATACAAAATAGAAGAAAATGCACCTAAAGGTTTTGTTTTGATGGATTTGAACGGGTTCCATTTGAACTTTGGATGGGGCCTATCCTTAATATCCACAACCAAGGGAGTATCCATTTCCAGAATTTTCAAGTTCACGAGTTTTTGGATAAATACCTTTCACCAGATTAGGGTTTGATCACTGAATCACCTTCAGACTTGAATCTTCACCAAAGTTCACTTTAGAGCTCTCCAAACTTCTTCTTTTCAAAATGCAAAGTGACAAATGAGGGATACAAATGACCTTTTATCATTCATGCACCTAACTTTTTCATTGCAATAAAATAAATGTTTTTCCCTAGGTCTTCTAGATACCCTGTTTTCATAGACTATGAAATAAAATTCTTCTACGGACCTTCAAGTTTGCATAAATTATCTCCACACGACATTTCAAAACATTTTCAATTTGCCACATTCTGGTACTAGCTACTAACAAGGGGGTTAAAATATTTTCTTGAGAACTCCCCCTAGGCCAGAAGCCTTAAACTAATTCTCAGAGGAATTACTAGAGCCTGGTTCTAGTGTGGAATCATTTCCTTCATCAAAGGGACTCTTCTTCAATTGCTTCTTGATCTCATTTATAGTAACTTTTCCCTTTTCATCCTTCTACATGTTTTTCCCTTGATTTATCACACCCTTCCTGCTTCTACAAAATTTTGCATTGTGACCCAATTTTTTGCAATTGTAGCACACCACATTTCTTTGTTGAGACCAGTTATTGCATTGATTTTCTCTTGATCTGCACAGTTTAGCAATATGGCTAGATCTATTGCATGTATAACATCTGACATCTCCATTGAAAAAGTTGTTTGACATATTTTTGCATTCAACTGACTTATGACCATACTTATTGCAATTGAAACACTGAATTGGGAATGATGGACCACTTGGATTCATTTTTCTTCTACATAGAGCCACCATATGACCAAATTTATTGAAAACAAAATAGTAACCATTGAACCTTTGAGCATTAGGTTGTCTTACCGAATACCTTCCAACTTTGTTCATCTAATTTCCTTTCCTAAATCTCCTTTGTCTAGATCCATAGCTTTCTCCTTTTTCATATCCAAGACCTCATTTGTCACTTTCAGTCCTCTAAATTTTAATTAGTTCATCAAGCTTGGCAAAGATAATCTTGAACTTCTCCTTGAATTCATTTGTAGTATCAAGTTCATCTCTGAGATCAATAATCTACTTTTCAAGCTCTTCTTCATTATTTATGGATTGTTCCAATTCAAGCTCCAATTGATTGAATCCATCAGTAATTTGGTTGCATTCTTTAGATTTTTCTTTCAAGGACTGAGTAAGCTTTTCTTCATTCTTCTTTTTGTCTTCAATATCCTTGGTCATCCTCATCAAAATAGATTCCATCTCATGCTTCAAGACAAAATTATCTCTGGTAAGCTTTTCATATTCCTTTTTCTTTTCCTTCAAAGCTTGACTCAGGTGTTCACCCTCCATGCTCTTACTTTCTTTCTATTTAAGTTGATCACAGAGTTCCTTTCTCTTTTCTCTTGACTCATTGATTTTATCTTTCAATGATTGAATGCATTTCTCAGCATTCATGGCAATTTCTTGCAATTCCCAGACTTTAGATTTGGACTAATCAAGATCATCTAGGGCCACTGAAAGTTGTTCTTAAAGACTACTTGAATCCATTGAATCACTTTCTCGAATCTTCCACAAGCTTTTAAACTTCTTCTGAGGAACTAGGATCTAATACCAATTGTTGGAATCAAGGAACACTGAGAGGGGCGGTGAATCAGTGTTCTACAAAATTTAACTTTATTAACTTGATCTTTAAACCACTTATAGCATTTTACCAAAAGAAATATGCATGAACACAAACAAGCAACCACAACACCATAACACAAGAATTTTTTATGTGGAAACCCTATTAGGGTAAAAACCATGGTGGAGTTCAATCCACAATATGATCTGAGTATACTCAAATAAGTGTTTACAAAAGGAATGCACATGCATTCAGGTGCATTGCCTGGAGCTCACTACTCAAATACAAAAGAAAACTCACTGTCTTAGAAAAAGATTTGGATTACATCCAGAATATTTGAACTGAGAGAATAACATCTACTAAGACCTGATTACAGTTTTGGTTAAGCACATTAATCACTTTCTTGACCTTCTGGCTGATTTTTTTCTTTTGCCCTGTCTACTTTAATTTGCATCACAAATCCTTTTATGCACAAGTGAAACTATGCATAATTGCTCTACAATCCTTCTGACTTTCGCATCACACATCAAAACACTTTGTACATCCATCAAAAAGATATAAATGATCACTTATATACATCCACAACTAAGGATTTAATCAACCACATGTTGGCTTCCACAAAATAGAAAATGTTAACAAAATATCGGCTCAATCCACAAATAATTTTCAATGCGCACCAACCAAAGTCGAACACAACATAGTGAGGAACCAAATCATCATGCTCAAACACAAAACACTTCAAACAATTACTTCTCGAAGATCCACAACATGCTACATTCACTTAGTCAGCTATTTGCACTGATAAAATCAACTAGATATTCTAACTTGCACAAAAATTGATACGAGGCTCTATGATTCAAGGAAAAAATATATCTAAGAACCTTCCCTGAGATCCACAACTCAAAATGATAATAGAAAATTGCATATGAATTGATGAACAAAATTTTATCGAATGCTTTGTTCTGGCTTGACAGTTAATCATTGATCTTCAATCTAACTTATGGTATGAGTAAATGTTGACGTGCAAATAAAATCACTGACTAGGATTTCCATCAATGACAACACTAGATGACATGTGCAATGTCTCTTTCCAACACTAAGTTTTCCCAATATTAGATATTATTCACATGTGCAACCCCACATTAAATATTTAAATATAGGTGAGCTCATGGGATATGATGTTGAAGATGATGAGATTGACTTGGTGGAACCAATCTACACCAGTCATATACAGATGCAACCCATGGTGCCAATTGATTGGATTCTGAAAGAACCTAAGGACCTTGAGACTAAAACTACCATAGTCCTAAAAAGGACTCAGATATGACTTGCAAATAAAAAGGGTGAAGCTTCTAAGGAATAGTCTAATGGAGGAAAAAGGATAGGAGGGAAAAATAACCCTAGTCAAGTAGGGACTTCTTCATCAACCACAATGTTGCCTCCCATATGACACATGGTTGTACCAAGGGAAAGTAGAGATGGAGAAGAGCCTCTAGAGGGGAGAAAGATCCCTAAGAAGATGTGTGGTGATGGTCCACCCAAAGCTAGTGGAGTAGAGGAGCAAGAAGAGAAGGAAAAAGAGAAAGAAAAGAAGGGAGATAATGAACAAGAACAAGAAATTGAAATAATAATTGATGTTAATCCCTCTGAATCATAGCCAAGCCCCTCTTGGGATATGACCAAAAAGACTACATAGACTTGGGTAAATCTCCTCCCTTCTTTCCTTTCTATTTGAAAAATGCAACAAAGACTCCTCCCTTAAGTATAGCACTCCATTTTTCATCACCAGACTCTTCATCTCAAGCCATTTGTACTACCTCCTCCCCTTCATGGTTGGAGAGCGCATCATCTAAGAAAAGGAAGATAGTACCAATCAATCTTCCAAATGATAACATCATAGTTAAATTGTTCCAAAGATATCCTAAGTCCAAGAAATTGAAGACCACATCAGGTTTAAAGGAAGATGGAGATTCTAGGCACATGTTTATAGAAATTTCACACCCCTCTACACAAAAGCAACCTAGTCAAGCTACTACAACTAACTATAATATGACAAAGGTAGATTTGGGGGCCCCAAGCAAAGATGGTGATATTTTCTATAAGGTTAGTTGAGAGGATCAAAAAAGATAAACAAGATAAAGATGAACTAAAGAAGGTAGTATAATTACTCACAAACTTCCTAAAATCATTGACAGATCCTTCCCCCCAATCTATTAGTCAAACAAGTTCTTCCTTTGATCCCAATTACGTATTCAAGAAGGAAATGATCAAAAAAATGCAGAGAGATCCATTATGGCATAATTACTCAAGAATGGGTAAAATATTTAAGAGCCAAAGGTCCTCCTTTGATTGAGAAGTTGAATAAATTCTATGATGAGTTGACTTTAGTGAATAATGTTGTCAAAATCAAGGTAGAAAATTATAAACAAGAAGAGTCCTTGTTACAAGATGATCAATACCTCAAAGAAATCTTAGACATGGGTTTATACAAAGCTATAATAGAGCATATCATCCCATCTGTAGATGACCCAAGATGCATAATGTGGAGAAAGAGAATTGAATGGAAAAAATCCTTCTTGAAACAAAACATCCAAGAGCAAAGCAAGCTGCTAAAATAATGCAACCATATAAATGTTGATCTCATCAAAGAATTGTCAAATATCGATAGTTAACTCAAGAAGAAGACAATGATGGTGTCACCATATTTAATGAGTTAGAGTCCAAGAATTTCATAATTTTTTTGATACATTGTCAAGTGAACAAGCCTTCAATAAGAATTGCTTGAAGAGATTGGCCTAAATTTATTCAACATTGTCATGGTATGAGAATTTTCCAGCCAATCCCACTACCAGAATTGCCACCCTTCATAGTAGTAAAGATCTCTAAAAACTTAGGACCAAGAATGTCACTATTCCTCAGCACATTGAGATTCTAGTTGTCACTCATATGCTCAAGGATTACAAAGCACGTGTGACATCCAATCAGTAGACCTATCCAACAAAGAAAATGTGGGCCCATAGAACCAACCACCTCAGTAATGGACACATATTTCTTTGAACTTTAAAGTTTATAAGATTTAAATTTTATTTTAATTTTAATGATTTTTTTAAAGAATCAATTTCAAAACTCTTTGACCATTACATGAAGGTTTGAATATGTAATGAAAGAATGATAAAAGGTTCCAAAATTTTGATCCCCATTACATTGTAGTGTAAGAGTGAGACTAGATCAAAAGAAGGAACAATAAAATTTTGTTAGTTCCTGAAGGAATTCATTTTTATCTGTGTGCATGTGAAATTGAATGTGATGCTTTGGTATTTATTTCTAAGTCTATTAACTTGGATAAATATTTGTGTACTACCTTTCATTGTAATGTGGTATTCATTTGTGTGGAATTCATTTTACTTTTGAGGTGTGGTGAAATTTAAATTTGAAGTTACCTATCTTTTACAAGTATATTTCAATATATGCATTGAAGTGTTGGTGGTATTCATTTCTTTGAAATTCTTTCAATTTCATAAACTATGCATTATGGAAAACAATTTCAAATCTTTGTGTACATTTAATCTTATGATTGCATTTATGTCATGGCTATGAACAAGTGTTAGCTTTCCTTTCCTATTTTTTGGTTAAATGTATACCTCATCCTTAAATTTTTGAAAATAAAAATTTTTGATCATAAGAGGGAGTTGTACCTCATTAAAATTTAGAGGGAATTCAATCAACAACTTATCCAACTATTTATTACTTGTTTGTATTCACTTTTGGGCATAATAGATTCATAGAAATTACTTATTTGAGAAGACAAATATGTTATCCAATAATTCTATATGATAAGATTGACCAAAATCCACTTTTTCCTCAAAAAATGTGCCCAATTTGTAAAAAAATTAGGAACAACTAGGTAGATCAAAAAGTAACAATGAAAATTGAAATAAGAGGATTTAATCTATTTATTCAAAAGAAAATAATAAGATGATAGAAAAGGGACGATATTCACAAACCCTAATGCAAATAAATACCTTCACTTAGAATAACATGTAGTTGCAAGAAAGAAAAATGAGTGTGCATATAATATATTCAAGGAAAGATGGAATTCCATAAATTTTTGTAGCACAAATAGATTCTACAGTAAGAAAATGATATTAAAAGAGAGATTGGAAATAAAAACAAGAGATAGTTGTAGATATTATTGTAGATTTCCAAGAGATTCAATACTTTTCCAATAACCAAAGCTCAAAGCATCTAGAACATAAAAAGAAGACAAATATATTAAAAAAAACCACTTAGAATGAAAATAAAGATAGTTAAAGGTGTTAAGAGTCATTTCGGCATGAGAGCAGGGGCCCTAGCTTGATTGGATAAAGCATCCTATTCCAGGAAAGAGGTAATGAGGTCTAGTCTCCCCCATCCTCATGATACCAGAGAGTCTATCATGCTAGTGTCACCAGTCATGTGAATAAGGTTTACTAGGTGCACTGAAATTTGTATGGGGGCTATCTAATTCCTACAATCTTTTAAAAAAATCATTTGGACATGCAAAATAATGCAATTTTCAAACTTAAGTATCCAAATGAGGTAACAAAAATCTTTAAAAATAGTCCCTTGATGTACTAGTTTCAACACACTAGTGTGTCACATAGATGTATACATGTCATATTCACATCTAGGAAAATTTAGTTCTTGAAGTCTTAAAACACCTTAGGATAGAAAAGATAAGAAAATACTTAAACAAAACTTATGAAAATAAACACAAGAGATATAACACAAACACAAGTGAGTATAAAAAGTATGAAGGGATGGATAGCAATGCGATCACAAAATATAACATGAAATTGTAAGGATGGACAACTTTAAGAACTACAATACAATATTATCTCTTCAAGAAATTGAAAGAAATCAATACTTCAAATAAAAACTATAATAATGGAAATAAGTCCATAATTGTTAGTAACAATAACAAGTAATGTATGAAGATAATGGAGAATGTATATAAAATTACCTAGAGCTTGGAGAGTAACCCAAATTCAAGTGAACCATATGATATTGCAAGCTTGAGATATTAAGAACATGTTGCACTGGATGCTTGTAAATAACATAAGAGAATCAAAATACATGGGATTGAGAAAGATTATCCAATGTAGAAGCATGTAATGAGGAATGCTATATGTTGTAATAGAAAAAGATAATGGTAAATCCAAAAGGGAGAATATTTCTAAATAATTAACATTATAAATTAAGAAGAGCCAAAAGAAGGGAATTAATAGTAAGGTAAACTCACTCATCTTACCACCTAATTGAAATTTGTCTTATTTGGCTATTAGGAAATAGTCATATGGTATTATTATATTGAGGATACAAACAAAATTATGGAGATGCCTATGCATCTATACTTTAATCTAAATTTTGGATGTTTATACAAAAGACTACAGATTAGTCACAACAAAATATAACATCAAGAATCACAACATTAAAACATAAATAATTATAAATATGACACTTGGAATAAA
>VDFB02369592.1:0-23084 GCA_007258455.2 Sequoia sempervirens | reverse complement strand
ATATGGGCGATATTGATATAGTTTTGGGCATGAAGTGGCTTCATTCTCTTGAGGAAGTTACACTTCGTCTCGAAGACATGGAGATCCGGTTCGATGTGGATGGGAAGACTCATATACTGAAGGCCATCCGAGACAGTAACGTCAAGACTATTTCCTTCCGACGGATGGAGAGATTTATGCGTCATGACATGGTTGAGTGGGCTGCCGAGTGCACTTTGACACCTACACAGGAGGGACAGCATAAGACCGAGTATCATCCTGACATTCAGCAGTTGAGAGTTAAGCATGGGAAGGTTTTCAGTGACATTCCACTCGGGAGACCTCCAGACAGGGGTATTGAACACATCATAGAGCTTGAGGAGGGCGCCAAGCCCGTCATGATTACTCCTTACAGGCACCCAAAGCGGCTTAAGGATGAGATAGAGAAGACTATCAAGGAGCTGCTTGCTATGGGTCACATTCGACCGAGTAAGTCACCATTTGCTTCTTCAGTTGTTCTAGTGAAGAAGAAAGATGGTACTCTTCGTATGTGAATAGATTACAGAGTCCTGAATAAGAGGACTATTAAGAACAGATATCCCATACCCCGTATAGATGAGCTTATTGATGAGCTCCATGGTGCCTGTTACTTCTCAAAGATAGACTTGAGATCGGGATATCATCAGATTAGAGTTCGTGAGCAGGATGTTGAGAAGACCGCTTTTCGCTGTCATTGTGGACACTTTGAGTTTGTGGTTATGCCATTTGGGCTAACCAATGCTCCAGCGACATTCCAGTCCACCATGAACAGGGTCTTCCACTCACATTTGAGGAGATATGTACTTGTCTTCTTCGATGATATTTTGGTCTACAGCAGGACATGGCAAGAGCACTTGGCTCATTTGGATACAGTACTCAACATTTTGGAGAGGGAGTCCTTGTATGCCAAGGAATCCAAGTGTGATTTAGGGATGACCGAAGCAGCTATAATTTCAGCTATCAAGGGTAGGAGTGAAGGATCCCGAAGATTTGTGCTATCATAGATTACTCACTCCGCTAACCCATACGGGCCATGGTGGGATTCTTAGGGTTGCGTGGTTTCACTACAGATTTCCATATCGCTGATATTCATGCCATGCGTACTTAAGATTGATTTGTTGGAAAAAGGCTTTTATCTCTTTGACTCTTGAGGCAATACATGAGCGTTTTGTGAGGTTCAAGGAGCTTATGACTACATGTCCAGTATTGGCACTGCCAGATTTTACGAAACCATTTGAGCTTCAGTGTGATGCTTCTGGTGAGGGCATTGGAGCGGTGCTTATGCAGGACAAGCACCCGATTGCTTATGAGAGCAGGAAGCTCAGAGGACCAGAGAGGGTTTACAGTATATATGATAAGGAAATGCTGGCCATAATGCATGCATTGGCCAAATTCAGGCAATATTTAGTGGGCAGTAAGTTTTGTATTAAAACTGATCATAATAGCTTGAGGCATTTCCTAGGACAGCGGGATTTGAATGACCGTCAGCAAAAATGGGTGAGTAAGTTACAGGCATATGACTTTGACACCACCTATGTCAAAGGTACACAGAATGTTGTTGCTGACGCTCTTTCACAACGGCCTCATCTGAGTTCTATGGTATAGATTGCAGAGGATTGGAGGCACCTGATTGTGGCAGAGTATGCCAGGGATACATGGGCATCTGGTATCGCTAAGGGGTCTATTGTGGACACCAGGTACACATTGGTAAATGAGTTGATCATTTACAAGAACAGGATTTTCTTGATCCCAGGGTCAGAGATGAAGAACACCATTTTGCGAGCTTTCCATGATGTACCTACAGCAAGGCATCCCGGGTATTTTAAGACATACAGACAGGTTCGGGAGAGATTTACATGGAAGGGTCTTAAGGCAGATGTTCTTCAGTATGTGCGAGAGTGTCCTGTTTGTCAGCAGAACAAGCAAGAGAACACATATCCAGCAGGGTTATTGCAGCCACTTCCGATTCCTGATAGGAAGTGGGAATGCCTGTCGATGGATTTTATTACGGGCTTTCCTAAAGCCCAAGGACGTGATTGCATATATGTAGTTGTGGATCGGCTGACGAAATATTCCCACTTCTTTCCGATCACCACTACTTACACAGCTATGCAGGTAGCAGAGGTATTTTTCCGTGAGGTTTTCAGATTACATGGGTTGCCTCGGAGCATAGTTAGCGACAGGGATAGTCGGTTCCTAAGTCACTTCTGGCAGGAGGTGTTCAGACTTTGTGGAACCAAGCTTACACCGAGCACCAGTTACCACCCGCAGACCGATGGTCAAACGGAGATAGTGAACAAATGGGTGGAAGGCTACCTTAGGAATTACATAGCAGGGGCAAAAGGCGTGGGTTAAGTGGATATACTTATGTGAGTATTGTTACAATACCACTTACCACATGACCATTCAGATGTCCCCATTCATGGCGTTGTATGGGTATGAGGCGCCTAGTTTTCTTGATTTGCTACTGAGTGACAGTAGAGTGCCTAGTGCGGGAGACTTATTGCAGGAGAGCCAGGACATTATGAGGGCTCTTAAGGAGAATATTGCTAAGGCACAAAATCAGCAAAAGCAGTATGCAGATCAGAAGAGGACCGAGAGATCTTTTGAGGTGGGAGACATGGTATATCTCATGCTGCAGCCCTACCGACAGTCTACTCTTAGGAAGAGTGGATCAGAGAAGCTCAAGCCATGGTACTATGGTCCTTTCAGGATTGTCAGGCGTGTGGGAGAGGTGGCTTATGAGCTAGAGCTTCCAGCGGATAGTAAGGTCCACAATGTTTTTCATGTGTCACGTCTCAAGAAGGCGTTAGGACATCGTGTGGTACCTTCAGCAGTATTGCCTCCCTTAGATGATGAGGGAAAGTTGATTTTAGTACCTGAGTCTATCCTGGAGTACAGAGAGAGACAGCTACGCAGGAGGACTATCAGGGAATATCTGGTGAAGTGGAGAGATTTACCAGTGGAGGATGCTACGTGGGAGAGTGAGGAGATTTTGCAGCATCCTGAGTTGAGATTGCTTGAGGACAAGCAATTTCAGGAGGGGCAGACTGTAATGTCCCCTTCCAGTTGACATCTCTCAGTTCTTGAGATTAGCCTATTATGTGGCCCTCATAGGCTAATATGGAGGATAGAGGGTCTTGTTGAGGCATGGCTTGGCTTCAGTTATCAGAATTATTCAGTTTGGCTTTCGTTCGGGGTCTTTTGGACATCATTTGCTTGACTTACTATTTTTAGTAAGTGGAGACACTCAGCGGAGCACCGCTATTTTTAGCAGTATGGTCTGGTCATATGCAGATTCAGTCACTTATCATCCGGCTTCAGACGGTTTGTCATTTGGACTTATATTGAGAGAGATATTAATATTTATTTGCCAAAATAAATATTAATTTAATTGAAGCTTATATTATAAAGTTATAATGTAATTTAATATTATAACTTAAGTGACTTATTGAAGGGGTCGACCATCATGAAGAAGGGGCCACTTTTTAATTAATTATTATAATTAAAAGGGTGTCCAAACTATTGAAAAATTAAAAGTGGAATTCAAGTTTATTTTAAATGATGCTTTTTGAAGGAAATCGACTTGCTGAGGAGATATAAGGTTTTCTTTTGAAGAAATTGATCATTATGCATATGAGAATCGATTTTAGCCATTTCCTTCTTTAGAGAACAAAGCCAAGGGTTTTAGTTTTCTTCTGCATTGGAGAACGAGTCATCTTCAGTGTTTGCGGTTCAGAGGCTGTGAAATATCAGCTGATTTATTGCCTGTCAATGGAAGAGCTTCATTTAGAAGTTATTACAGAGATTATTGTGAAGTTATTATTCAGGGTTTGTCTCGATATTCGTCAGGACAAGTGATATCTTGAGCGGCTGGGTTTATTTCTTTGTTTGGCACATTATTCAAGGTGGTACGGACTTCATAGTTGTTGGTACAGGCCATACTTGCTGCAGCAAAGGCCGTACTTTCTTCTCTGGGCAAAAACGCCTTGCTCTTTGGCAATTTGACTTCACCATTGTGGACGCCTATCCCTCTGGAGGCATTTGCAACCTTCTGGCGGAGGGAGAAGTCTGTGTTTTGGATGGGCCGTACTTTTTATGCCTTCTACAGGTGACTGCAAACAAAAATCAGGTTTTTAAATATTACATTTTGCTTTGCCTTTTTGTCTGCATGTCAAAGATTCATCATTGTAATCATCTAGAAAGAATAATAAATTCATGTGCTATCGATTCAGAAGTCTATTTTCTTCAGTATTTACTTTCTAGTATTTATTAAGGGTTTTAGAAGCATTTTCTTTCAAAATCGCACCATTCTCTTATTTAGCAAAAACCACAAAAAAAAATCAAAACAAAGAAAAAACAAGCAAAAACAATCCCTAATCGGAGAAAAGGAGTTTTTACATCTCAACCTATGTCATTGAACTATAGTTGCCATCCCATGATGATGTGTCCACACGAGATGTCTGAATATTAACACTTGGTGATGAATTTTCCAATGCTGGAAACCAAGAATCCTTGGCCTCGAGATAATGACTCATAGATTAAGAAGATGAAGTCTATGAATCTAGATCGGGAATCCTAGAATCCAAAGAACCGATGGAGATATTTGTAGGAGGAGAAGGAGCATTACAACTATCAAGACCTACCAAATAAACAATTTGCTCTTCTGTATCATTGCATATGGTAGGTTATCACAATCATCAAGGGGCAAATTATTGTCCATAATATGATTGTCTAGGAATGGAGAGTGAAGTAGGTCACCAAAGATCTCCTAAATTTTGGTCCAAAGAGTGTGTGGATGCTCAATACATGAGATGGAACGTAGTGTCAAAATCAACACTACTACCTATAGTTCATAGAGTTGTACTTAGAGAGTACTCAGCTAGCCAAAAAAATTCAACTCAACAAAAATAGGATAACTTAAAAGAATACTTAAGTCTCTTTAAAAACACAATTTTTTTGCAAAATTTAGTTACAAAATTTATCAAACGAGTCTAAAAAACCATAGGGAAGTGGTTCTATTAGATTTGATTCTTGAATAAAAATAGAGTACAAAATCACATCATAATGTAGGGCCAGATACAATAGCTAACCGATAACTATTATGAATTTATGATGATTGTCTTTGAAAATCATCATCATAAATTACATATCTAAGCAAGTAAAAAGTTACAAGTTTTTTATAGTTTGCTTTTCCTCATTCTAGTGAAAAATTAGGTGGTAGAGGGTCTATTCCTCACACTCAATTTTGGCTCCTCACTTGGCTTAGAAGATTGTCGGTGGTTCCACCCTATTGCTAGATGGCAATGACTCCTCTACAACATCAATGTCATTCAATGACAATGCAATCTTCCCAAATTTTGTTGCAACCACATTCTCCATAGCTTACCTCTCAAAATTAACAATCTCGTTGTTTGTAAACATAGAGGGCCTATCATCTTGCATGGTGTAGTCACTATTAGGATCAATCTCATCCAAATCAATAGGCTTCTCTGATTTGCTCTTCACCTTTCTTGTGCGATGTTGAAGGGTGTATTGCACAAAAATTTGGTCATTGAGGTATCGTTGAGTCAAATTATTACGCTTCTTTGTGTGTATGGTGTTAAACATTCTCCAATTGTGCTCACAACTAGAAGCACTACAAGGTTGAACTTGAGACAAAATTCGGTGGGCTAGTGTTTGAAGATTTGGGGTGTCTCTACACCAATCTTCTCACCAAGAACCTACAAATGAGATATTCAAGAGTTTGTAAATAAACAATATATTTCAATAAATGTAATTTGTAACTTGCAAGATATAAGACTTCACTTTTTCTTACTTGGTGCCTAGGTGGATCTTCCTTGGATAACTAATTGTGAAGAAAAGAGCCTCCCCCTTGCTTTCTTATAATTTTGTAACTTTGAAATGATGAGGTCGTTCACCTCAACCTCATGATTCATCCTCTCAATGCATGTTGAGAGACCCTCCATAACCTCCCCATTAGCATCCATGAAGCTATCAAAGAAGAAAATCTTGGAGTTGAGGTAGTACTTCACTACACAGTGGGTTGGTTCCACCTCCAATCAATGATCTACCAAATAGGGGTAAATCTGCTTGCATCCCCCTTGTAATAGTTTTGGAAGGGTCTCTTTGGCCCTATCCATGGCCTTGTAAATGTATCCCATTAGGTTTTGCTCCCTATCTACTAAATGGAAAACCCTCACTTGTAGTTCTGATACCTACAAAATACAAAACAAATTAAAGTTACAATGAAACTAAATAGTTTTTAAAATTTTAAAATAGAAGAAACAATTTGAAATTTAGATTGAAGTTTGAAGTTACCTTGACAATCTCTATATCTCTTAGCAAATACATCATCAAAAACTGGCTTTGTAGTTCTCTCTCCACTATCCATCTTTGAATATGTTGAGTCTACACGTGCTTGACTCACAAGCATCTCCTTCGAATGTCAATAAAATAGAAATACTTTGCAACATGAGAAAATTTGTTGCAAACATGATCACACAAGCTTTTTCCCCGTGGTGTTATATCTCATCAAGTTAAGAATTCACAAGTGATTATAATTTTTTTTGTTATGTTTTTTGCATCTTCTACAGTCAGTTTCACTCAATCAATTTTGCCTATGTTCTCCTTAAAAAGATTAAGGCAATGGGCTGCACGAGGGATATTCCTACCACTAAACAACCATCCAACATCAAGCTCGAAGTTAATGTATTTTTTATTTTGTTGGAGTCATCAATTGACTTCAAAAAAATCAACTCACCATTTAAAGCCATTAAAAAATTGATGAAGGTGTGGTTTCTTCCATCCGTCCACCTATTTGAAAAAATTATGTATCCAAAATTTTACCATTGCTTCTTTTGATCTTCCACAATTATTTTTGTATTTACGATAGCATCTTGGGGCAACCTACCGCTTAACTCTTTTGAAGGGGCACGTTGTACCCTTTACCTAGAATTGTCAATGCTATCACCAAATACTTCCAATATGGACTCATTGCCACATTGAAGGAAAGGTTGTTGTAAGACCAAAAAATTGTTTATGCCTTATTTACTTCTTTTTGTGTGTCCTTGTTCCACCCTATAGCTTCCAATGAATGTTGTGCTCTATGTACATTTTAGGCACAAAAAACCCTTGTGATTGAGCTCTACTTGAGTTGGATGAGGTGGATGTGCTACGTATGTGTGGACTGCAACTAGGGTTTGTCATGCTTGTTGTATCTACATTGAATTTTGTTTTTAAATTAGGAGCAATGGTTGCTTCTAGGTTGCCTGTGCTTTGGTGATTTGCAATTCCTTTTCATCTAGTAATGCAAGAAATGCCATCATCTCTCGTTTCACCTCTTTAGGGGCCATTGCACATAGCTTGGAATTGCAATTAGGAATGCCTGAAAGATGGTCTTTGAGGCAATTGATGCCTCCACTAAGCTTCTTTGAGCACTAGGTACAAATAACAATCCCAGCTACTAGTTCCATTACAACATATTTCCAAGCAAGGTCATAGCTTCTAGGGTGTTTAGTTCCAATGGAATGGCTTCCTCTTATTGAGTTCAAATATGATGTAGAGCCGAATGCCATTGTATATTAACTTGCAATATTGATAAAAACCGAAAAATAATCTTTAAAACAATAGTAATTTGAATATGAATTTAAAAAAAAATCATATAAAATTTAAATGCATTTGAAAAATTGAAATGTTATATGATAATATAGTAACTGAATCAATAAATTTGACATAAATAACATCTTTTAACCCTAAAACATAAACCCTATATTCAAAAAAAGAAAAAGAAAAAGAAAAAGAAAAAGAAAAAATTAAAATTGATTCAAATAATGTGTAATTCTAAATCATTTAAATTTTAATCAACAAACAAACTTACATAAATCAAATCAATTTAATGCAATAAAGTATGTAAATTTTACATGTTTAAAAACTTCAAAATGATTTATAAATTTGTATGCTTGGAAAAAAGGAAAATAAAGATGAACTAACGTTGTGCAAATCCGAAATTCCAAAAAATTGTTTGTCAAATCCCCTAAAAAATTGTTCCGATTTGCTCTAGAATGCTCTAATGCTGTTGTGTGTATCATGGCCGAATAGGGCTTTTAAAGGCAAAGAACTATGTCTTATTTGTCATTTTTGCATTTTTTGGAGCAACAAGTGAAGCAATCGGACTTGTTGAGTTTTTGATGAGTACTTGGCATAAGGACTTGGCGAGATAAAATGGTGAAAACTTGATGGTAGTAAAAGCTTGTGAGTACTTAGCAATTTGCCAAGTTGGCAAAACTATGATGCTACCAATCAATCCAAGGACATGATTTTTTTTTTGTGTTATCTTTTGATTGGGTTTACTTGGTTCAAGGACAAGTCCATAGAGATGGGGTAAGAGATGAAGCTACTTGAAATGTTTCAAGATGTTGTTTTGTCAAGACTTGTAGTTCCCTTTGTTTAGGGTGATTACTAAGGGATGAATTGAAAAACCCATGATTTTAGAGTGCTAGACTCCTCATACATATTAGAGATCAAAACATGTAAAATTGGAACTTTGGTAGTACAAAAAATGGTCCCATGTTTTGCAAAATATCTAAAGTAGAAGTCAAAATAGAAAAAACTTACGTCAAATTGAAAAAATAGGTACTTGGAGAAAATTATGAAAAGTTACAGAGATGGCTGCATGGTGCTTGGAACCAAATTTCTAATGCCTATTTGTTTATGAAAAAAATGATAGCATATGCCCAAGTTATGTTCCATGGAAAAAAAATGGTTCTTTAGGGCTTGTAAAAAAGGGGGACCTTAGAGCTATTTAGGCAGCCATAGGGCGATGTTGCCAAGCCATGCTAAATGGCAGTGGGGGACGAGTGGAGGTCAGGTAGCACTATGCAATTAGCAGCATAGTTTATCGGTAGAGGTGGTGTTTTAAGGTTGTGTTGCTCTCATCAACTAGCCCCTTGGCTTGAGAGTGACCTATGGTTGGGCTCCCACAAGATCTTTGGCCCCTGCGCAACCCTCAAACTACAATCCCTGATCATTGAGATGTGGGAGTCTAAAACCCTTAAAAAAATAAGGATTGACTTGCTAATGAAGATGCGATGATTTTAGCCTGCCATTTGTACCAACTATGATGCAATGTGTTGACTTGCCAATGTCATTGTGATGAAAACTACGTGCGAGTCATACCAACGATGACACAACCTTGTTCATACAAACCAATATTCCCTATAAACTTGTTTTTTGTGCAAAAATGGTGGCCAAGAATGTACGAGTATAACAATTGTATAGTTGTACTGATCCATACAACCTTGTGGATTCTTCAAACACAAAAAAAGCTTTAAATTTTTCCGACACCAAACCTAATGATATCTTATATGGATTTAGAGGTTTTTTGGCCTTTCGATCTCAACTGTGTGGTCTATTTGGCACCAAGATGCAACTTATAAATTTTTTTGGCTGGAACTCTTTAAACAAAGGGAAGGGAATTGTGAATTTGGAGCTTTGATATCATGTAAGAGTTGTTGATCAACTTCACAATAGCCCAAAGATCATTTGCAACCAAAATAACCTTTCACACAAAAGAGAAGCAGTGGAAATGCTATTAAGTTAGAGAATTCATTAGATACAAAAATGGAATTGGTACAATATACAATGAGGAAACCCTTGTTATAAAGACAAGGATGAAACCATAAGACATACTAAGATCATGACAAGTGTCTTAATCCTATGATATGAGACACAAAAGGTAAATGACCTAAGTAAGCTTAAGTATGTAAGTGTGAATAGGATCTAATATGAAACTAGTTAGGGAATATATTATGTTCACTACAACACTACTTATAAGCTTGTTGCCTCTTGCCCTTGTCTTTGTTTGTCATGGATGATGTTGATATTTCATCATTTGGCACAAAGGATTTGGACTTTTGTGGTTGCTTTTGTGTAGCAGAATTTTGCTTTTGTGCAAAGGGTGTGGAAGTGGATTCCTATGTGGGCTCATTCTTGTGTGAGGAAAGCTTTTGCTTGAGCTTATCCTTGGCTTCAATCTTGAATCCACTATTGAATGCTTGCACCAATGTATCTCAAGTCAAGAACTTCATTTTTGCATGAATAGAAGGTGATAATTTGTTGATGTATTTAAGCACTTTATTGTTAGAATTTGTTGTCATTGATGTCAAAGGAAGTCAAGAGTTTAATGGTTCCATTAAGATCGTCGAGGAAGGAGTTTATTGATGTTGGTTGGCAGCCTTGCATGAAGGAAAATAATTAAAATAATATTTTGGGCCAACCTCCGAGTCCTTGGCACCTTGTCTTGAAGAACAAAAAATAGAAATAAAATTATATTGTTGGTAAGGGGCGACCCTTAGACTTGTGGTGCCCCCATTAATTAAATAAAAATTGCAAATTATTTTTAATGAAAAAGGCTGACCCTCTCAAGTGGTGTGCCCCATTTTGGGGGTTTATTTCTAAAAAATAAAAAAATAAAAATTTAATTAGTATAGGGGCTGACCCCTATTGGAGCACACAAATTAAATGTGAAAGGGTGCATATAAATTGAAGGGTTGCATCCATTTTGAAAGTATGTGTTGCTTCATAAAGTCACCACCCTTGGAGAAAATATTTAAGGAGATTGTGGAGTCCATTTGAAAGCAAGCAATTCATTGAATATCATTTGAATTCAGAGATTGGTGCCTCTCATTAGAAGAGATTGGTGTCTCTTGCTGAGTTGGTGCTCAGTTGAGGGGATTGGTGTCTCTTGTGGGTTGGTGCCTACAAGAAGAGCTATAGATAAGCAATATTTTGCTGTGGTTTTCTCCCGCAAGGTTTTCCACATAAATTGTGTGTTCGTCTTGTGTTCCTTATTGCTAAATCTTGCATGTGTGTTATTGTTGTGGATGATTAAATTGTGAAGTATTACTGCTGTGGTTGTTTAAGATTTGAAAAATAGAAGATTGTTGTTATACTGATTCACCGCCTGCTCTTAGTATAACTGAGTGCTCTTTAGTGTTGCCTTGGGGTGTTTTCATGTAAGCATGTAGATTAGTCATGGATCTAGTTGGTGTACTCTTCAACTAATTCCACCTTGTGTTGTCTCAGTTGTTGGAACTTCATGTGCTCATCCTAGTGTCATGTGGTGGTAGTATTCCACTTGTCATTGAGAAAGCAATGTCAAGCCCAAATACATTGTTAACCATTACACATTTGAGTTTGCAAAAGACTTTTATTAAAGAGTGAAATGAGCCAACTCAGAAACAAACCAACATTTACGCATATTTTTGTATATTAGTGATTAGTATGATATTCTTGCAGTCAGATCCGAATTTTCAATGATAACTGTTAAAGCATCATACACAGCCAATACTCGCACACAGCCCAGATAGATCTCATAAGCTCAAATCGGAACACAACTAACATAGTCCGGAAGAACATTTCAGATCTGAAGCATACACAGTAATTAAACAGAGTCTAAATCCAACGTACATTACACTGAACCATACAATGTTGGACAGCAAGACGAACAGCAATGTGGTGTTTGCTCGGTGACAAAGTAATCTGGAAAACAAACTTAATACTATTGCACAGATCTGCTGATGACAAATTCACCCAGCAGGTGCAAAATATGAACATTACCAAACAGTAGCAATATGGAGGAATGTGATCACAACATGTCTAAACGGGTGTGACAACCCACACAAACCGGATCTCACAGTATAGATAAGTCTGAAAGTACTTGCAACGTGAACAATGAATGAAATATCAAACCCTAAGAGCTGCACCTAAACTTATCTCAGATCTGCATATACAATCTGCTCCTAAATCGCCGTTGAAGTCCAATTAGGCCTCCGTGATGAAGCCTTCCCATCAATGAATTGGGTTTCCGTCCAATTCACCTTCCTAGCATAAGGGTTTTTGTCCTTCTGCTGGTCTGCCGTGCTTATTCCAAATCTCCCATGATGAAAACAAACCAAGTGACCTTGCATAAATACCTTGCCAACCAAGGGGTTGGCCTCACAAAGGAAAATTCAAATATTAAATTATTGTGCCAACAACAAAAGGGTCGGCCAGAATATAAATTTAAATGTTATTTATTGATGATTTAAATTTATTTTAATATTAATTAATTACTATTATAATATTATTTTATTATTTATTTATTTATTTGAAATATCAAGGTGGCCGACCCAGCCCTAAATCGGGAACATTACAAAGCGTGCTACTTCTATTCAATGCAGAAATGAATAAGTTACATTAGATGTTATATATAGAAAGGTCGTGAATGAGAATTCCCATGACCAGAAATAGATAATCACATCCGACTAATTTGGTAAGACTATTCTTCTATTATATGATCTTCAATGTGAAAAATCAAATGTCTATATGTACAATATAGTTACAAGTTGATACAAAGTAGTTACAAATTGATCCATAGCCCATAATTGGTGTTGCTTGACCTTCCAACTACTAATAGTTGAGATGCCATGGTTGATGTTCTAGTTTGATGGTCTCTAGATGAAACATTATGTAAGTGCCATGTGTGTGAGGTTATTGTCTATGTGGTTAACCACTTGGTGGCTCACGAAGAGTTATAGGTTCATGCATGGTAGGGTGAGGTGGTGCGGAGGTTTGCATGCTGACCCAAAGTGATGTTGAAGCTTGCATGTTGGCACAAAGTGTTATAGCCATATGCAGAAGGTTGGCTGAGGCTTGTGTGACTGCGCTTTGATCAGGAGTCGATAGTGAGTCACAACTCACAAATATGTTTGGAATTATTTCTAGCACAATAGTGCTCTAGATATTCCCTTTTAAATTTTATGTAGTGGATGCAATGGCTTGCATTAAGGGATATTCTCTTTTATAATCTTGTTGACACTTAATTTTAACCAAAATGGTTTTGAATTCTTTGGTTTGCTTTGGAATATGAGATTGAAGATCAATCTCTTCAAGTTTGGTTGGTGATTTGGTTCCTTTTAATTTAAGAGGTAAAGTTTTGGGATCCTAATTTAGGACTTGCTAGGAATGTGGTGGAAGGTTTTATATTATCATGCTTTGACATATGATCCATTTTAAATAGATGGTGTCCTAGTACTTTGTTTAGGTTGAGTTTTCTGTCCTTCTCCTTTGTATCAAGAATGCTTTCTACAGCTGCAAACTTAGATCCTTGGGTTATTTAACTCAAGTTTGTGAGAGATGCCTATTCTTGTCACTTAGTTCACCAAAGATAATTGTCTCTTTGGGTGTCCTTGCTGTTGAATTTGGTGGTATGCTTTAATCTTGAACATCTCTACTAACCAAATTCCTCTATTTAAATGCTTCTTGGGTGCCTCTCCTTGTCTTCTTCTTCCACAAGAATGATCCATGAATCCCTTAGAGAGGATATATAGCAACAATATTTTAATGTCACATGGACCTTTCCCTTGCGTTCTCTCAACTCCAAGGTGGTTTCCTATGTTGAGCATTTTCTGTAGATTATGAGCAACACCATCATTAGGCTTGACTATCTTCAACATCGTTGGTCACATGGCTTGAGGATCTTCCTTGGCTGAATGAGGGTGTACTCTCAGTAGTATTTTTTGAGATAAATGACCATATTCAATGTGATGATGTGAAGTGTCTCTCTGTCATCTCGAAGGTGAAGAATGAGGAGCATTTGTAGACTACAATGCTTGTTTGAAGAAAAATATTTTCATGTTATTAAATTAGTTGATCTTTTGGTTTGCAGGAAGATGTTGCAAAAAAATTTGGTATCCCTGTGCAATTTATGCGGTTTTGGCTGTGGGCAAAGCGTCAAAACCATACATACCGTCTGAACAGGCCTTTGACACAACTGGAGGAATCCCAATCTGTAAGCAATCCATTTGTTACCGTGTATTATTAGTTTTTTTCAATTTCTGTCCCTTACTGTGGTACTTGTTTACAGGTTGGCTACTTAAGGGAGTCTTTTAATAAAGTGCCTATTGCAGAATTGAAACTATTTTTGGAAGTTGAATATGGTCCGGTAAACTCCTACATTGCATACATGTGTTGATATTTTCAATATTAAGCATGTTTTGGAGCTCTTTGGGTATTCAATTTGTAGGTTTTGACATTCAAGAATAAAGTGGAAAATATGTATAGGTATTTCCATCAGTCTGTGCTTTTATGGCTAGAATGTAAACACTGCCTTTGTAAGAGTGGTGCTTTGGTGTTTTTTTCTCATTTGTCTTGTTTACATATAGATATACTTGTCATTGTAAAATAGTGGTCACATTCAAGACGGATATTCTTCTAGTAATTAATTAATCATGTCTTTTCAGCATATGATATAAAGGGGCCCTCTAAAGAACCTTAATAGGATGTTTGATTTGGTGTGAGACTTGACAATTGGTAGAGTTTGATATGCAGTGCTTTAATGTATGCTGCAAACAATATTTTCTTCATTGCTGATATCATGATGCACACTTAATCCGTTAGTTAATTGCATAAATTATAGGATTTGCGTATCCTCCAACCTCCTGAGAAAACAAAGGAAGATATACTTCTCTTTTTCAAACTTTATGATCCAGAAAAAGAAGAGCTCAGGTAATAATTTTAGCATCTTTCCTTTCTGGTACAATATATGATTTAGAACATTTTTTACTTTTCATTCTAAAGCTTAGTGCAAATTTTTTCTCAGTTACATATTTTAATTATTATTGTGCATCTCAGGTATGTTGGGAGGCTTTTTGTCAAGGCTGGAGGGAAACCTACAGAAATAATGACACAATTGAATGCCATGGCCGGTTTCCTGCCAAATGAGGAAATTGAACTTTTTGAGGTTAGTCCAAAAGCAACTGGTGGGAATAATTGGACAAAGCGATCAGTATTAAAAGGCTCTGCGTGATGCAATCTGATTATAATTGTTTGCTTTTAGCAAGCCTCAAACTTATGTCACATTTTCTCAGACAGTTGTTTTAAGAAGTTAATCTGTTTGTGATATTAAACTTTGCTAAGTTGTTCTCATTTTAAGTTTCTCTCATGCTGTAGCTTGTCTGCTATGTGTTTGTCGTAATTCTCAGGAAATAAAATTTGAACCAACTGTCATGTGTGAGATCATTGAAAAGAGAATTTCTTTTCGAGCTAGCCAGGTTAGTTTTTCCCTCTCCTCTTTTGTTATGCTCTGAGTCTTTACTTTATCTTTATTATTAATTTGTTTATTTTGGAAACATTGTGGGATATTTTTAATCAAAGTGACTGTGTTGTAGGTACTAACTTATGTCTTCACAGATCTATTCTTGTTTTGGGCACAATAGACAATATGTACTTTGCCATGCATATTTTTCAGTTTAGTTCATCACTTAGAATGCTTCTAGCTTACAGAGTCTCTTACAATTCTGGTATAAACATGCAGCTTGAAGATGGGGACATTGTTTGTTATCAGAAAGCTCTCACAGGTGATGAGGATATATATCGATATCCAGATGTTCCTTCATTTTTGGATTATGTTCGTAATAGACAGGTACAGAACTAAAACCTTTTGTACTGTATAATTTCAATCCTGCATTCCACCAATGCAATATTTTGGAGTGTTTATACATGTTGCTGTGCCCCTTCTGATTAATTTGAAGTTTTACTGAAGTGTAGATCATCTTGTGTCTTGTCATTTATGCACAGAACAGTGTAATGACTTAGGTTCATGTTTATTTCCATAGATTTATGGCATTTGTGCTTCTACTATTTTCTGATAAATTGCTTTAATATTAAACAACTTTGCAAGATTATTCTGGCTGCGATGGTTGCTTTGGGATTAATGGTAAAAAGGTAAATGTTGTTTTTAGGGTCACAGGCAAGCTAGATGCCAATTTGGCAGATGAAACCCACTTATATATTTCCCTAAGGAAATTTCTTTCAGTTTGTCTTATATACTGGTTGAATTTTATGCTCCTGGATTTGACCTCACAACCAAGCTTAGGGGGTAATCAAACCTTGTTATTTCATTTATTCCCAAAGTACATAACACTTTCCTTTGCTTCTGCAGAAATCTTATCATAGGTTGGTGTTCTTTTTTTTATTCACTGTACTTTGTCTTTTAATTAAGTTGCTTTTTGCAGTGTTATAACTAAGTCGCCGGTTCTAGTACTGGGTCAAATATGGGTACAGGGTTTTGGTACGCCTGTACTGCAAATTTTATCCTTCCTTGGGTATGGTACGGCTGGGTATGGCTGTATGATATATATATATGCAAAAAGTTTAAAAAATATATGCAAAAAATTTAAAAAAATATACAGAATTGAAAATACATTTGATATATCATATAATAATAATGGCATAGAATCTTTGATAATATGATACTTCATCATTGATCAATGATAGTGCTAAAGATAATATTAATTGTTCAATTGATAGTTCAAAATTTCAATATTATGTCATATCATATATGTCTAAGATTCTAGAGTCAAGATTCAAATGAAATCCATTACAATTAAAATATTTGATTTTAATACAATAAAAAAATTGTATCTTGGTCATCAATCTTCATCGAAAGCATCTAGATCGAATTCATTGCTTGGTTCAACATCATTTGAACCACAAGCAAATGGAGTGCTACTCCCACTAGGTACATCATGTGTAAGAGCCTTGTCATCATCTACATTGACTCTAGCAAGCTGTACAAGCTCTACAACAGATGCATCGAAGTTGATCCACTCAGCAAAAAGCAACCTCTATATAAAATCCAAAAACCAACATAGAAACTCTCTCCATTGCTCTTTGCTAAAAATTCTTGTACATGAATGAATGATGACTCTACTTACCCTAAATTACTCATTTCAAAATAGATTCCCAAGCCCATGATTTGTGGCTTTTTAAAATTCCACTCCCACTTCATATCTTTTGTTTTAAGCAATTCAATTTCTAACTAATTCATTTTAATAACTTCATTTCCAACTTGAACATGCCTTTTAGTAATTTAAATGAATATAGACTTTTATCTTCACCCACTCGAGTTTGGGTGAGGCTTTATTACACATTTAGATATTATTTTGATAATGGTATATTACCACATAGGTGGGATATATATATATATATATCCCAACATATAACTAAAGAAATAATGGAATACATTATATGTTAGGGATGGAGGTGGGGTAATGTCTGTGTATATATAACTAATATCCCAACATATAACTAAAGAAATAATGGAATATATATATGTATTCCATTATTTCTTTAGTTATATGTTAGGGATGGAGGTGGGGTAATGTCTGTGTATATATTCTTTCTTAAGTTATATGGTGGGTATGGGGTTGATGTAACGTTCTAACATAATTATTACCACAGTTTCAGTAATACACTATCATTTTTTATTAAAGTAACAAGGATTATAACATTAGGCTTAAAATAGATTGGCTAGGTAACTAAAGGCCTAGCTACCTATGTTGGGATAGGGGACTTAGTTCACTCAAAACTAGAGCTGGGTACTTATTTGTTTCATACCTTTGTTTACTTTCACCTCATTCCCTTTGGTACTTGCAAGACAACATAATCTCACAAAACATTAGTAGCACATGTTTCATAAAATTACATACATAATTTAGATAGTTAAATCATCTAATTATATTCATTCGCCCAATCATTCAATCACAATTCTATAGCATAGTTCTAGCAATAATTAAAACATTTAAAATTATTAAGTCTAGGCAATCAAGTTCCACATCCAAATTACATTGGAATGTGGTCATTATACTTGAAAAGGGTTTGATTAATTTTTTTCAGGAAGTTGCATGCCTTTGATGTAGGAGCATTTGGGTCACCCACAATCTTGCATCACCCAAAAATAATGGTCATGCAAATTTTGGTTTGTTCTAATCTTGATGTGTTTTTTAGGTCATTCTTGTTCATTTCTAGTTTCATGTTGTCTTGGCTGTTTGGATCCCTTAGAGCATTATCTTGTGTGGACACTAGACATTTTCTTGAGGCAATGTAGTTTATAATTTGCTCATTCCTAGCGAAAGTTGTGTTTGACTCTTCTCCCACATGACATTCTTTCAAATATTGTTCTTGATTGTTGCTAGGGCTTGCATAATTTGTGTTTATCCTTTTTCTGGGAATTTTCTTTTAAAATGTGGTTGTTGTTGTTTACCTTCAAATCCAATAATGCTCATCATATTGGACATGTGTAGTATTACTTTTGTTTACCTATTTGTTGTCAACAATTCCTTTTATTGGCTTTTCCTATTAATGATTGATAGGCATTTTATTCCTCAACGCTAGGCAATCCTAGTGGGAAAGAATTTTCATGGAGGTTGTGGCCATTACCATTGCATCAACTCTAGCAGGTCAATAACATACATATCCTCTCTCCACAAATTTAATGCAGTCTTGTTCAAGTCAACATATACCTCTTTTAGATCTGCATATACCTCGTTTATCACTGCTGGTTTATATGATTAATTCTTTGGGACTCAACACTTCTCTTCCTTCCCCTCTTCCTTAGTTAATCTTCTTGCATCTCACATCTATTCTTCAAGGACTGCAAGTGTATGTAAGATATGTCTTTTTTTTCCACACTTATCTTTTTCACCATCCACATCAGTGTTCCACGGGGACACATGCCCCCCCAAAAAACCCCGCGTTTCCTAGACGGGGACGTCTTGGATACTTGGAGACTTGGGGGGGACATTCCCCCACCAGCCCACCACCAACGCTCACCACCAGTGTCGCTGTCTCCAAGACGCCGCTAGGACTTCGAGGATGCTGGGGTGTCCTCAAGATCTCTAGGGGACTCCTAGTTCATTTTCAAAGACCAGCATATTCTTATACCCTTGCATCTTTTATAACTATTTTTCAAGTACTATATGTATTCCCAGCACCACACGCCCCACGGCTGTGCCCTTTGGTCACAAACTTAGATCCCTGTCGCGTCCCCTGCCGTCCCGTCCACGTCCGAGCAGTGGAACATGTTGATCCACATTCTTATTTTATTTATATGCCTTCAATGAAGAGGCATCTCTTAACAAAGATATGTCTCTTGATAATACCCACTGACCATTCAACTTAATCTTTGTTTAATTCTAATTCTATCTAATATTAATTATCCTTTATGCTGTGTGCTTCCTTTTGTATTTATCTCAATCACTGTCATTGGAGACTTATTAATTGCTGCCTTAGAGATTTGTTAATCAGCTCAAACTGATTGCTGCTTTTTAACTTTTGATCACTTCCTTTAGACTTTCTGTCTTATATAGTTTAAACTGGGTGATTGCCTTTATTGATATTAGCTCGGCTGCCTTTGAATATTATTTTCTTCACTTTGTCTGGGATCAGCAGCCTTATATATATGAATATATCGTTGCCTCATAATCTTAAGCGGCTGCTTTCATAAGTGCTACTCATTTAATTTTAAAGAATGCATACACCTTAATCTTCTATCATCAATGTCTCTCCTAACTTGGGCGACTTAAATATTTTATACATGTATATTCTTTTATGTAAAGATTAATTTATTTAAAACTTCCCTACTGGTTGGCCATCAAGGAATCTGTGCATTTGTCTTGGCAAGGGTGGTCGGCTAAAAATTAGATTGGTATGAATGAAGTAGTTAATAAACTAATTTCATTTTATTCTTAATGCTGTGTCATTTTAGTTAACTTCAGATTTTCTTATGCTGAGCTTTGGGTGATTTAATTAATCAAACATGGAATCGGCCAGCATGCATATATGAAATTATTATGGCACTTGGAAACCTGTAAGGAAATTGGCATCAATCAATGTTGCTGACCATTCACAAATCTTGTCCCTAGTCTTATCTTTATCTTCATTAAAATCTGATCTCTCTTTTTGAATCCTTAATTTTCCTTTGACATAGATCTCATTTGACATCAATGACAAACATTTCCAACAAATCCTTGTCTACAACAAGTGGTATTAGAGCTGGTTAGTTCAGTTGTTGAAGTGTCTAAACAAGCTAGTCTTGGAAAGCACCAAATTTTTTGTTGGAGGTGAAAGAATCTTGTGATTGGAGTCAGTTAAAGTAGAAGACGTGGCTCATAGAGGTAAACAAAGAGGTTAGACAAATGATGATATAGTAGAAATGCTAAGCCCAATGGTGGCTAGATTGGAAGGAGTAGGGGTTGCATAAAGAAGAGGTGTGCATGTTGAAGATGTGAGTGAAAATGAAGAAGCAGCAGTAGGCTAATAAGGAGAAATTGAAGACTGCATGAATGAACCATTCTTGAGAGTTATGTCACACACAGGAAATAGACTATGAATGGATACTCCATGTTACAATGGCAGCTTGAATCCAAGGGAGCTCTTAGACTAGATTTTAGAAATGGAAAAGTATTTTGATTTTGAGTCAATAGAAGATCTGAAGAGAGTAAAATTTGCTAGTACTGTGTTGAAGGGTCAAGCATCCCTATGGTGGGATCATGTGCAAATGGATAGATGAAGAAGAGGAAAGGAGAAGTTTCAATCATGGGATCAAATAGTTGCAAAATTGTAAGCTAAATTTCTTACTAATAGACTAGAAAATAAATTTATTAAAGAAATAAAATTTGAAACAAATAGAGATGAATGTTAAAGAGTACATGAAGGAATTACATAGGCTCAACATCTGAGCTGGTTGTGTAGAAAGAACTGAAAAACAAGTTGCAAGGTACATTAGTGAATTTTGACTATCAACCCAAGATGTCATGAGTATGGTCTTGGTAAAGATAATAGAGAAGGCCTATCAATATGCCTTAAATGTAGAAGAAATTTTGAAAAGAAAGTAGCAGAATAAACCTAGAGGGAGAGGAAGAGGACAAGTTGATAGTAACAAAGAGCAGCATAGAGAAATTAACACTCCTAAAAGTAGCAATTCAAGCCAAAACTCAAAAGGATAGGGGCATGCATCAAGAGGAAGAGGATATTATGGTGGAGGAAGAGGTAGATTATTCACTTGTTATAGATGTGGAGAGGTTGGTCATAAAACCTTTGAATGCCTACAATTGAAGTAGGACAACACTAGGAGAGGTGTGGCTAGGAATCATATTGCTTGAGAAGACAAAGAAAGCCTTATTTCACTTGAACACAGAATATTCAGAACATAGTGAGGCTCTATTGTTTTAAAATAGTGCTGCCGTTTCAAAGGAGTCTCTTTAGAACTGTATGTAAATCTAGAGGAAATGTTGCAAAGTCATTGTTGACAGTGAAAGCACAAACAATTTAGTTTCTAGGGAGATGGTGGAAGAATCGAGAAAAAGAGGATTAAGCATTCTAATCCATACAAAGTCTTATGGTTGCAGAAGGAGCATCAACTCCTAGTAAGCAAACAATGTTTGGTCAATTTTCAGATTGGTGTTTATAAAAGATGTAATCTTGTGCAATTTATGCCTATCAATGCTTGCCACGTTTTGTTTGGAAGACCATGGTAGTTTTTGATCGAGATGTTGTATATGATGGAATGAAGAATACTATACCATTATGAAGGATGGGAGTAAGTTTACTTTGAGTCCATTAAAAATTTAAAAGAAAATGAAAGGTAGGCAACACTTCCATAGTATGTTTGAATTTTTGACAATAGTTTCTAGTAAAAGTACCTTGAGATGGAACAACAATTAAGAAAGATGAAGTTCCATAGAAGGTGGAGAATTTGTTGGACATCCTTTCAAGAAGTTGTTAAAAGCGTGAAGACCGAAGGAAGTAGGTGATGGACATATGCAAGAATTTCCAAAGGAGGTAATGAAAGATTTGAAAAAGAATCTTGAAGCTTAGAAGCAATATGTTTTTTAGGTTGGAGGGTTGGTCTATGCTCATGAAAGAGAGGAGAGGAAAACGTTGGGACCATGTAATGTTGTGAATAAGTTCTAAAAAAAGACTATGAGATAGATCTACCCAAGGAAATCGATATCTTGCCAATTTTCCAGAAGGTAGATTTGCATCTTTACTATAAGGTGTAATCAAACATAGCAATGGATGATGATTCACATTTAAATAAGGAGTGAGATCAAATAGAAATGTTGGCAAATTCTCAATGGGATAAAAAGACAAAAGGTGGATGTCTATCAGAGAGGTGGAAGGAAGTAGACAAAGAGATGCTCTAGATTAGAAACATGCATGGAATCTCAATTCCAAGGTGCACAAAATGTTCATGAGCCTCAAGCTCATGGAACATTTTAGACTTATCTAGCATGTTTGATGTAGGAATAGTCAAGTCACCTGTAATCCCCATCACCCAAAAACATTGGTCATACAAATTTTGGTTTTGTTCTAATTTTGATGTGCTCTTTTAGGTCATTTCTTGTCCATTTCTAGTTTCATGTTGTCATGGCCATTTGGATCTTTTGGAGCACCATCTTGTGTGTACATTTTCCTAAGACCATGTAGCTTATATTTTGCTTATTCCTACTTGAGGTTGTGTTCGACTCCTCTCCCACATGGCATACTTTTAAATATTTTTTTTGGTGCCATTATAATTGGTGTTTATCCTTTTTGTTGTGTGTTTTCTTTTAAAATGTGGTTGTGGTTGTTTATTTGCAAATCCAATAGTGCCCTTAATGTTGTATATGGCTAGTATTACTTGTAATTACCTATTGACTATCAACTATTTCTTTTATTGGATTTTCCTATTAATGATTGACAAGTGTTTTAGTCATTTATGCTAGGCGATCCGAGTGGGAAGGTGTTTTCATGGAGGTCATGGACATTATCACTGCATTAGTTCTTGCAAGCATGGGCCTATTCCTAGCCCATTGTTGTAGTTTCCTATTCATGGTTGTGGATATTAAGGTTAGTGGCGGCCATTTGTTAAATAATGTTTTCTTGTTTTGGCATCTCCTTTACTTGCCCATACCAAATTGAGGTAGAGGGTAGTTATATTGTTGGACGGATGCCCTCTATAAAAAATAGTGAATGCATATCACAAAAGATAAGGTAGTGGATAGAGGGGTCATGGAAAGGAAGGTAGCTGAGAATATTTTCTTTTGCTGGCTTGGTAGATTGTCCAGGTAGTGATTTAAGGAAATTCTAAATTATTGTAGTCTCTATAATTGGGTTGTGTGCCTATATGTTAGTGTGATATGAATTTTGAATAATAATTCTGAGCTTATTGTATTTTGTTGATTTATTTTCTTTATGGAGCT
>VDFB02369590.1:0-11295 GCA_007258455.2 Sequoia sempervirens | reverse complement strand
AAATATGAGATGTCAAGTATTCCACATGTTTATAATAAATTAAATAGAATTCATTTATAATGGATTTTATAATGTAGAAGGATAGATGGGACTCTCAATAATGCATAACTCCATCATCACTTACACATGGGTTTTCCAAAAAAAATTGCATCTTTGTCATCACTTTTAAAACATGTGGTGTTATTATGAAAATCTACCTCATCTCTAGAACCTTGTCACACACATTCTAGGGTATATGAACTAACATATATCAATTCCATAAAAATAGTTGTAATGACATTCTTAGGTAACCATGACATGGGGGAATCTCATTAATGAATCCAACATTCATCAAAGCTATAAACGGTCTTCTGACTATCCAACCACTCCACCCTCTTCAAGTATAATATTTTATAGTATCATTATTTTTTTGCTATGTAGCTTAGCATTAAGAAAATAATAACAAGTTAGTGTAAAGAAATAGGGTTAAATTACTACAATAACATATCTCACACGTGTATGCAAATTTGAAATATTATTTATCTAATGTTATTTTTGCAAGAAAGTATGCCAATTCATTATTACTGGGGCTGATCATCAAACCACCGTGATATTTCCTAGCAAGGAGCTCATGAACCATAATATTCAAGAGATGCCATCTAGGGTAGGGATAGGATATATGGGACATGTCCCATCCCTTAGATATATGTATAGGAAAAAATATATATAACATCATGGGCAGTAAGTGAGAAGTAGAAAGTAAGGAAGAATATAAAGAATAACATATATAGAATATAGAGGAAGATATATGATGATTATATATGAAGTAAAAAGGAGATATTATAGAATATATGATTGTATTCAGTTGATATTAATATCATATTGATACTGAAATTCTATATATTATGTTATGTGATGATATTCTTTTATGTTCAAATAACTAATTAGGATTATTTAACTTGACCCTTATATGAATGAGTCTAGGTATAAACTACAACACTCAAAAATTAATTGGGGCTCAAAATCCAATTTGTGTTCCCCAATTGTCTTGCTAACATTAGTTCTATTTTCAGGACATTGGTTAGGTTATATAAAGGACAACAATACTCATATTTTTAAATTTAAAAAATTGAACATAAAAGAAGAAAGGAAAATAAGGTTCAGATCTAGAAGACTCAACATAGGTACTCCTCCCATGGAGCCCATACAAGTAGAAAGTAATAGACCAAGGAAGAGAAGACTCCCTACCTCACCCCCCAAGATAGAGCAATTAGAAGAAGAGGCATTAGAGGTACTACTACATATGAGTGTGGAGAAAAAGCAAAAATGGAGGAAAGAAAAGGCTCAAAGAGGAGTCTCCCCATAAATAGTAGATGTAGAAGAATAATAACAAACCATAATGAAGGACACTTCCCTCCTAGAGGACACATCCATCCTATAGGTTTTACCATTGGTAAATAAATATCAACTATATAGCAGTCTATTTCGAAAAAGAAGTCTTATACATGACACTACAAATTACACCAACATAGCGATTCCAAATAAATTGATCATGAAAAGGGCATTAATAAGTTATATGGTAGCATCCAATATAAAATTGGAGGATCTAATTGACTAATTTCCAAACTCTCTGACCACCACACTAAATAATAAAAGGGAGAAAGCAACTAAAGAAGAGGATAGACTAAAATATTTGGTTATTGAGGAGATAAACCCTTTAATTACACCTTCATAGAAGTAGAGGATGATGGAGATATTGACCAAGAAGCTTCAATATAGACAGAGGATAGAAAAAATTATATTGGAAAAGCCAAAGACTACTCAAATAGTCCAAGAAGATATAAAAGGAAGCCACAAAAAAAATATCAACAGTTGCATGATGACAAAGTAAAATATAAAGAGGCTTCTTCAAAACAAGAATATTATTTCTAGCCTCTATAATCAGACACACCTTCATCCTCCATAACTTATTTTAGATGCATTCCATTAAGGAATTTTTGGCGAGACAAGAAAATTCAACTAGTGGCATCTTCACGGCTAATTTAACTTTCACTAGTAGTATCATAGGTTGACATTGGGATCATCTCACCTTTGCACAAATTCCAATTAGGAGATATCCTACATTATATAGAAAGAGATGAGATCTTGAAGCATCATGTGAAAAACTAAGAATTTGGAGGATATGTTAAAGGAGATAAAAAGAAAATTTCCTCAACTACAAGCGAACTCATCCCAACCTATGACAGTGCAACTCAAAATTTTAATAGATGGGATGATTAAGGATACCCAATCAAAAAAGAAGACTATGATACAAAAATTAAGAAGAGAACTAGAAGATAAGAAAGGATAAGGAAAGGAAAAATATGCTATTGCACATTCTTCCCTAGAGTCACACATTAGCAAATTAAAGAATACCAATTTTATCTACAATGATTGACAATGACAACCCCAATCAAAACACAAATGGATTAGTTGGAAATATAGATACTTCAAAGAGAAATAAATTATGATGCCCTACAAGATATGGATGGCCAATCATGGGTGGAGATAAAAGCACTACATGAATAGTTTCAACAACTACGAGATTAGAGGGATAAAAGTAGGCATAGATTTCATCAACTTAGAGAGGTAGTAAGTTTAAGGTTGGAACACATCATCAAACACCTCTAGGAAGCACACCAATTAGCACAAAAGATTCAAATCCCAAATACACTTCCTAAGGCAGAGCGACTATTACTACATATTCAAGTCCAAACCTGGCAACTACAATTGGATAACACACAATAGGAATGTTTTTCCAAATTGAAGGAGATATATAAGGATATTTTCCTTGCCTAGTAGAGTTGACTTCATGACAAGCCAATGTTTTGAAAGAGGGGATGATGTTGGCAGGAAAGTATTACAATTCAAACATAGTGGAGTAAATCCTACCTCATCTTGTTGCAAGCTTCTCACAAAGAATAAGATTTGAGAGACACCATCTAGGGTAGAGATAGGATAAATGAGTCATGTCCCATCCCTTAGATATATGTATAGGAAAAGATATGTATAACTATGTAGGTAGTAAGTGATAAGTAGAAAGGAAAATATAAAGAACATATATAGAGTATAGAGGAAGATATATGATGATTGTATATGATGTAAAAAGGAGATACAAAGATATATAATTCTATTCAGTTAATATTGATAATGTATTGATACAAAAAATTTATATATTGTGTTACATGATATTCTTTTATGTTTGGTTAACAAATTAGGATTTTGTTCATATCTAACCCTTGCTCCCTTTATATGATTGTGTGTACCTTGGAATTTTACCCTACTCTAATGTGCAAAATAACTAAGAATGCAAATGATAAAAGACTAAGGACACTTCAAGATTAGCCTAAAGAGTGATAAAACAAGAAGGAAAATAGATGAAATGAGATGTACATGATTATACCTTCCTTGTTGTTGATGACTCCTTGGTTGGCCCTTGATTGGGATGATTTTGTGTGCTCCTTAGATGGCTTCTTGAGTGGCTAAATGCAAGATCAACTTATGCAAAATGATTAAAATGGATGGATAGATGATAGTAAATGATTGAGAATGCAAATTGGCAGCATAAGGTTGCTCAAATCCAAAAGTGTTGAAAATGCCCTTGAGGAGGGGGTATTTATAGAAGAATTTGAATTCTCTAGAGAATTCAACAGTTGAGATTGATCCAACAAGGTCAAGATGAAGGGCTATGGTGGGTTGAGAACTCACAAGCCCTCACATCCTGACATGTGGATGGTGAAGTGGCTAAGAGGAGATGAGGTGTAAGTGAGGGAGGAGGTACAAGTACCTTGCAAGTACATCGAGATGGGAAGAATCTTGTGAATAAAAGTGAATTAAAAATTCACAATGATTGGAAGAATCCGTGGATAAGACAAGGTTTCAAAAGGTGGGAATTTGTCACATGTGATTACGATGTGATGTAAGCCGTCTCTAGAAGATGCATGGGAAAAGGATTCTAGGAGGAACAAAAAAGGAATTAAAAATTCCTTGGGGGATGGGGAGAGTTGACTAAGGTACTAATTAGGTTTAACTAATTAGTAATTAGAGGATAATTAGGGGTTAATTAGGATTAAAAGCCAACTTGTAAAAGTTGGAGGATATGACACATCCTAATCAAGGATTAGGCATGTGCACATCCTTAATGAAAAGATTAGGAAATGGATTAGGATTAGATGAAAATGACATGTGAGGAATTAAATAAATGTAATATTTATTTAATTTATTTGATGAAAAGAGGATTAAGGAGGGTAATGTATTTAATTATTAATTAAATACCTTAGGGATTTGGTAGAATTAGGGATATTAATTAAATAATAGCAGTATTACTTAATTAACGAAAATAAGATGAAAGGGGATGAATTTGGATAAATTAAGTGTCCAAATTTAGATGTCTACATTTTGCCCCTCTTTGAGATGGTGTTACGAAATAGCATCATTTCAAAGATCATTAAAACATAGAACCTAGAAGAAGATGGTTAGATTGGGAAAAATGCCCCACTCATTCCTTTGAATGATTAGGAAGGGAAAAAGATGATGAAAATTAGGGATGAAGGATGCCCCTCGAGAGGACATGCGGGTTGAAGAGAACACGGGTGTGCTCTCGAAATAGATGAGATGAGGGAGATGATGCGAAGTGATGGACAAGAGAGAAGGAGAAGCGATAGGAGATGGATGAAGCACAAATGGATTTTAGGACAAAAGGTGATGTTGCCCCAGTCAAGGTACAAGCCAAAATGGGTTAGTGAAGGATCCTGAAACAACGCGAAGATAGGGAAGGATACATCCCACTGAGTGGTATTGATGAGGGAAGGATACATCCAAAAACACCACTAAAGGATAGGGAAGAATACCTCCCGATGATGATGATGAAAGTGTTGTTGATGAGGGAAGGATACATCCCAAAACAACACCAAAGGGATAGGGAATGATACTAATGGATGATGATGATGATGGGTCAAGGCTGGTAACGAGACTGGGGACAAGACCAAGGATTTGATTAGGTGATTTGTATGAGATTGAACAGATGAGGAGAAGATTGATATGTGAGATGGAGAGAAGGATCTTAAGATTTGTTTTGATATCCAAAGATTTGGACTGCAGATGGACTAAAGCTCAGATTAGGGGTTTGGTTGCTCGATTGGATAAGATTAAAGCTCGATGAGGATTGACTGAAGACTTAGAATGATTGAAGGACATGATTGGACTGATCTCTACACCGAGTTCGCTTCAGCGGCATAAGGTGTTGATAATCAGATTTTTCCCAATTTGGCAGTTTTCAAAAATTGTCAAATTTTGCCATTTTAGGAAACTTCACAGATATACTTTTGGGAGTCCAAATTTTTTTCAAGAAATACCTAATATTGAGATAGATAATTCGCCAACTAACATCCCAAATTCAGATATGCATTTCTGCTATGAGGAAAACAATTTTTCAAAATGTTGAAAACACTAAATTGGGATTTTGAGGTCAAGATGAAAGCTCGAGGCCCCAAAATGGGGCACCGGGTTCCAACTCAAACACACCTCGAGTCAAAAGTTATGACACCTCCTGAAGTTTTGCGTAAAATCAAATATCAATTTTAAAAATTTCAACAATACTGGTTTCATGGCAGCAAAAATTAAAAACCGGCCTAATTAGATTAGAAAAAAAGTCAAAATTAGTGGAAAATCGTGGGGAGGAAAACGTATGATGAGCTACTCCCATCGGGCCGCTCACCAGCTTCGCGGTCAGCGGTAGTCACTGGCCATGTCGGGCAAAGGTCACTCGATCTGGAGGGTTTCCGCCTGGCCATACAATGATTAATCGCAATGGCAAATTACTGACGTATGTCTTCACCAAATGTATTTCAGAGGAGGATAGAGGAATACAAGGGGGAAGAGAAAGGGCGAAGAGATAGGAAAAAAGATGGAGGGATGGGGGGATTGTGAAGAAGGATGAAGGGATGGGGGATACATGCAAGATGATGAAAATGGAAAATTAAATGCAATTCTAAATGCAATTTGCCATCTTCGGAGCACTAATTTTTGCTATAGAATAAGACACCAAGTGCTAGGGTATGTGGAACCAAGGCGGATTAGTGTCTAATGCATGAAACAAACACAACAGACAAGAAGGCTATCCCAACACCCCAAAGTCGTGATGACCTTGGTTGGGCCAGGTATTGAGATAACCACAAGAACAAAAGGATGCCCTAGCATAACACAAGACCTCGGGGATCTTGGTGGGTACTATGTGGGACAACCAAGAAGACACAATCAAAGAAAAGAGCAAGATATGCCCCTATGTGGACCAATCAAAACACGCCATAATATGATGGATCATGGCGGCCTTGACAAGTGATGATAGGGAGCTCAAATGATAAACAAAAGCCAAAAGCATCAAAAGATCGCAATCAATTTCAAATGTCATCACAGGATCAAGGGATAGATGGGATTGATGAGGTCTATTAGGAAGGATGCATCCCTGAGACCAAAGATGATGGATACTAAACTAAAAGATCGGTATGTTGCGGAATATTCAAAATCGATTGGATCTCATGATACAAGTGGATCTCGTTTGTTAAGAACCAGCTAGATGAGGGCATAGCTTGACGACACGACACAAGAGAGACAAGACATGAGACTGACACAACCTAAAGACCTAGGGGCTCGGGGGCCAATCAAAGATTAGCCTTTCCTACGTGAAAATGCAGAGCCCTCGTAGTTCGGTGAAAGGTGGATGACTGACCAAGATGGAGACCTTGATGGATGGTAAAGATAGGATGGACAAAAGGAGAAAGACCGATGGTAGATGATAGAAGAGCAAAGTGGACAATGAAGATCGATGATGGAACCCCAGGGGTGGATCAAATGATCGACCTTGCCTACGTGAAAGCGCAGGGGCAACATAGTTCATCAAGACCAAAGGAAAACAATGGATAAAGGATGATAAGATGATAGGATAAGTGGATAAAAAGATGGGACCGATATGACAAGATAGGATAGACCTGTTGGATTGGATAGGATGATGACGATCACATAAAGCTCAGGGATGGGATAGTTATCAAAGCATTAAAATGACTTGGGATGATGATATGATAGATAGATGAGTGATTAAAAGTGATAGGGGATTGGAAAGATGTGCAAGAGAAATGGCATTGGTTGCATGGGGGGGGCCTATAGCCATATACCAATGACAAGGGATTGTGAGATGGGATGAGGATAAAGATGAAAGAATGGATAGAGATATAGGGATGGGGGATGGGAGGGATTGTTTGGATGGATGGGAATATAAGGATTAGATGAAAGGGATGGATATAAAGATAAGGATGGGGAGATGGAAGGGATGCTGTGATAGATGTATAGGGACAAAAGGCTTGGGAGATGAAAGGGATGCTAGGATAGATGTATACGAAGATACAGATGGGGAGATGGAAGGGATGTCATGATAGATGGATAGGGAGATGAAGGGATGATGTGATAGATGGATAGGAAGATAAGGATTGGGAGATGAAAGGGATGCTAGGATAGATGGATAGGAAAATAAGGATGGGGAGATGGAAGGGATGTTGTGATAGATGGGTAGGGAGATGAAGGGATGCTATGATAGATGATGTCTCCAAGGACTATGTCACAAAGGAAGCAGATGCCCCCACTCTAGATATGTCATATATGAGGAGGCATGAGGGATAGAAGACAAGTGGATGGGAAGATAAAGGAGATAACTAGATGAGGATAGGATGGGTGGCTAAGGAATATGATAGAGCATGGATGAAGGGAATGTATACCAATAGGTGTCCAAAGCATGCATAGATAGGTTCCCCTATTTTGATCAAGATCACAAGAAGGATGGAGGGAATGGGAGATAAATGGGATATGATGGTAGGATGTGGAAGATAGGTGGGATGGGGGATTTATGAAGAGGATGGATAACAGGAGGACAGGTGCATAGCTGGAAGCATAGCGGATGGAGGGAATGTGACATCGTAGTTGCCCTGGCGCATATGGGGATTTGGCACATGGACGTTCGCTATTAGGGTTTTCATCATGGTATTTATCCGCTTTATTTGCCAAGTTTTCACCATTGGATGGATTATTTCTCTTACTATTTTATTTTTATTTTTATTTTTTATTTATTTTGATTTTGGATTTTGACTTTTTGGATGTCATGCAGAAGGAGATGGGTAAGGATAAGGAAGTGGATAAGCAGATTTAGAAGACATATGATAAGGATCAAGGTGTTAAGAGCCCATGTTTGAAGTGACTGTTGGATGTTGGTACAACCTTATTAGGATAAGTGGATTGTGCATGAGGATGAATTAGAGGGATTTCATGGGGTTGATACATGGGATAGTGGATGGGATGTTGGAAAGGGTATGGATAGAATGATGGGGTGGATATGTGATGGGGAGATGTGTTCAAGACCAACATTGGCACATGTGGTGGTGGATGTGAAAAGATAATAGGATTAAGGGATGGAGAATGTGGGGATAATGGAGGAGATGGAATGGTGAATTTCGGGACATAAGGACCCAAAAAAAACTTAGGAGATGAAAGGGGTGTATGATTAGCTTTTGGATTAGCGACTTTGGATGTTCTTACAAATTTTTCATGTGATGGCATTGCATATTTTTTCTTTGGGATCCACATGGTTTTGATCTTTGCTTTGGCAGGCCTTTGTGGCTTATGGATTTGATGTATATTAAATTTTTCTTTTCTTCACCATGTCTTTTGGAGGGGACATGGGGAGCCATAGATTCATGTGGATGCTTGGATTTATGCATTTTTTCTTTAACAACCAAAGTGCTTTTAGTAGCAATGGGATGGGTGTGAGGAGATGGATGATGTGGAGTGATGGAGGTAGAAGTATGGGGATTATGTATAGATGGAGGATGTTTAGGTATGTGCCTTCATTGATCCTGACTAGGATGTTTATGATGGATGACATGGATAGGTGTTGGATAGATGAATGGATGAGATGGAGGAGGTGATCTTGGAATATATGGACCGAAAGCAGTCATAGTGGGTGGAGGGACATAAGAACCCAAGATGGATGGAGTAGATGAAGGGATGTAAGGACCCAAAATGGATGGAGCAAATGAAGGAGGAATATGGACGGTGGTTTTGAGGAGATACGATAGAGGAGGAGGGATGACATCATATGATTTGGTGGGGTGATGGGAAGAGTCAACATTTCTTTTGGAAAAGGCTCGTTGCGGACATCTAGAGGTTGTACCAACATCTTTAGATTGTGAGTCTTGGGAAATAGGTCCAAGACCTTGCATGCAAACTTGTTCTTTGACTTGGATGGGCTCTAAAATACCTTGCTCGTGAAGGCCTAGACATTTTCCTTGATAGTTCATTTTCTTGAGCATGCGATCCATGATAGGATTTTTGTTATTCTGAAAACATGATGCGAGTCCATTATTAGATGGAGGATGATGGGTGGTATATACACTATGTTTTTCTTCTACAAGGAGACCACCATGGAAGAATGTGAGAGTACCAAGTGGATATGCAAGCGGTGTGGGGATAGCATTTTTAGGCAATGATGGGGGATCATGAGAAGGAGATGATGGGATAGCAGCATTTCGATGGGTGGTAGCAGGCTCATGCAATGGGGATGGAGATGGAGCGGTAGAATCTTGAATGTCAAGAGGATCATGAGATGGAATGGATGGGGGACTGTGATCTTGCGGTAGAATAGATGGGATGGTAGGATCTTGATCTGGAGGAGGGGATATGTTGGCATGCTTTGGATCAGGCTCTTGGCATGACTCATCATGTGCGGGAGGCATGATAATGGAGTCATGGGGACTCTTCAAGTGGGGGGAGATGGAGTATGGAGGATTCATGAGGTTCATTGGAGTGGGTTTTGGTGCTACTAGGAGTGGGAGGAGTGGATTGGATTCGGGTGTTTTTGATGGGTTCAATAGCTCTCATAGTAGGAGATGTGGGTTTAATGGATTTAGTGGGTTCAATGGTTTCGATGGTTTGATCAGTGCTAGGGGTGGTAACGACAATGATAGGTGTGGTATGGAGAAGGCTCTCATCACTAGTTGCCGTGGATGATGGATTGGGATGGCATGGTTCCATGACTTCAAGATGTGGAGTTGGGGATGGCTTCTTTGTCATGAGTCCTTGGAGAACTTCTGAAATGAGAGACTTGCATATGGTTGGCTTGGCTAGGGTGGTAGAAATGGATGAGGGATTATGGATTGATGGACTAGGGTTAGATGGAGGCATGGGATTGAATGTAGGACTATGAGTAGATGGGGGATTAGGATTGGATGGAGGACTAGGAGTAGATGGAGGACTAGGATTGGATGGAGGGTTAAGGTAAGGATATTGGAGTGGTGAATTAAGGTAGGGGGACATGGATTGTGGATTAGACAAGAGGATATAGGTGGTGTAGTGGGACAAGAGGATGTGGGGGATGGATTATAATAAGGGTATTGGGATGGTGGATTAGGATGAGGATATGTGGATGTAGGATTAAGGCAAAAGGGTGTGGATGTAGGATTAGTATGGGAAGATTGGGAAAGAGGATTACGATAGGGGGACATGGATGGGGAATTGTAATAGGAGTATTGGGATGGAAAATTAGGATAAGAGGATGATGTAGATGGACATGACAAATATGGGGATGAAGAAGATACTGGATATCCATTGTCAAAGGTGGCATAAGGAGTGTGATTAGGCATGGATGAAGACATAACAGGATAGCTCATAGGAGTAATTGGATTTTGGAAAGTGGGTGGAGAAAGCTTACTAGATATGATAGTGTCAAGGGGATCTATGTTGTATACCTCTTGATCGACAAGACTTTCATTATTGTCGTCCACGTAATTAGGGTTTCCCTTGACCACTATTGATGGAGGATGAGGATTCATGATGATGACAGGATAAAGAGGATGGATAAAAGATTTTGGATGGGAACAGATTAAAGCTCAGATCAGGATTTTGGTCAAGCTCAGATCATGATTGGACAAAAGCTCAGATTAGGATGATTGGATGGGATTGCTTTTGATTTTGATGGGATTCGGTAGATGGATGATTGGATCAGGTAGATGATTTGATAAATTTGATTAAAGTACTAGATCAGTTTGATTGGATAGGATCAAATGATTAGATGATGTTGATTGGATAATTGTGATTGGATGAACTTGATAGGATTGGTGTGCTTGGATTGATTAGATGATTATATGTATTTGATTAGAGGAATGAATTGGTTTGATTAGATAGGAAGAAACAAAAGGTACCACTAGGTAGAAATCAAAAAATTAAGCTATTTTAGTT
>VDFB02369589.1:0-14751 GCA_007258455.2 Sequoia sempervirens | reverse complement strand
AAAAAATTTTGCCCCGAAAACAACTTTTGCCTAATATAGGCAAATTTTATATCAAAAAACTCGAAACGACCACCCGGATGCAATGGAAGCTTAATTTTTGCTCAAAGTGCTCCTGTAAAAAGTTGTTCACCAGATCTGAGCTCCAAACCCTTCTTTGCCAAAGTTGCAAATGGTGACGAAATTGAGTGAAACAAAAGCCAAATCTGACTTTTTCGAGCCTCCTGGACGCAATGGGACAGCCTAAAATACTGCCACTATAGCCAAAAGTGCTGCAATCACCAGATCTCACCAAAATTCAAGCATGCAATATAGGATACAAGAAACTCAAAAATCACAATAGAAATTGATGGAAACTCTCTAATAAAGAAATGGAAGGGGCTTGCCAGATTCAAAGCTCTGATACCATGTTGGAGTTATCAACCCAAGATCTTCAATCTGCAACACCAAAGAACCTCCACAAGAGATAGAGAGAAGCAACAATGGAAGATGCTATTCCACCAAACAAGGATTGCAGTATGATACAATATGATCAATGCAATACAATACAATGCTATATGCAAATTACCAAATATGCTAGAGATGCCTTGCTTATAAAGGCAAGGATAAGAGATAGGATAAGACAAGATCATGACAAGTGTCTTAATCCTATCACATGAGACAACTAACTCATAACTACCTAGGAAAGTGGAAATTCTAGATAAGACAACTAATACTTATCTAGATATGACAACTAATATCCTAAGTAAACTTAACATGTGAATTAAGTCCACTAAGTCCCTAGTAAAAGAATGAACTAGGTACAAGACTTATTCACACCAACAACAACCCCTCAACCATCAAAACAACATCTCCAAAGAGGGGTTTGGAGATGTCAATGTCAACTAAAATATGAGCAACAGTGGAGTGTTCCATGAAAGTGGTAGAAGAATCTACTTTAAAGACCATGACATTGCCAATGCCCTCATAGCAAGAATCCTCCTAGAACAGAGGGGGCAGGAGATGCACCCATATCGGCTTGACATTAAGCGCTTAGAAAGGGGTTGAAGGTAAGAGTACATGGTTTAATGGACAAAGAATGCTCCACCCACAACCAGACTCATCCATTGAGAACTACATCTCGCTACTTAGAAGAGGCAAAGGTCGCTATGAAAAAACCATGAGCACAGGGGAAGAGCTCAATCATACCAACTACCAGCGGCCTCCAAGACTCCAACACCCATCTATGAAGACTAGGCAAAGAAGGCCAAAGACCATTAAATCTGTAAATTACAGTAGTATTGCTATAAAACTCCTCATTCTCTGTGACCTCCGGGCCATACACCACAATAGGGGAGGATCGGGCACAGGGGAGAGGTCAGAAACCTCTACCCTTCCCCCTTGAAGGCACACCCTTACCAACCACAACAGCAAAAGATCCTACACCGGGCAACAAACCAAGGACAGGTACACTAGTCCCAGCCATCGTCTGCACCCCCAACGAGCCATGTAGACCACACTCCCCTCCAGGCTTCCCCAACTGAGCATCAGACAAGGCAGCCAGAACAGCCACTCTGGCACCACTAGACACCTGCACCTACTCGACACCACCTGTCCCCTGCTCCAGCACGACACCAACAGTCACACGCTCCTACTTGCGGCCATCCCCGCTTCCACCCATTTCAAATAATTTAATTATAATTTTATTTGATCATGAAAATTTTATTATAATGTCTTATTTTAATTTTTGGTATTCATAGATGACAAAAACAAAATTATCTTTGTTGTACCACCACAACAAAAATTGCACGAGCAAATACTTTGTCTCAAATTTAAAATTTCATCCCAAAACAAAGACTGCAATTTAATAAATTATCAAACATTCCAAGCATTAGATTACTAAATTCATTCGAAATTAATTTTATTATACAAGCAATAAATCATATACAATCTTCTATTTTTAATTTTACATGCCATTAATTTCATAAAATACAAAAATTAAAATTTTCTTTGTTTGTTACCATACATCTATGGCACAAATCCTTTGTATACTTCCTTCATTCACAACTAGATTCTTTTCTATTAATCTTCCTACACCAATTCTATTCTTTAATATTACGGTCTTCTCCTCATTTCACTTACAAACCTTGACCTTCTCTACATCCATTTTCTCTTTATTAATTCTCTTCTTTCATAGTGCAGTTTTCCTCCATTCCCTTTATTTGTTGCATATTAAAATGTTAACTCTCTCTATCCTTAGCTGTGTTCTTTTACCCAAATCTCATTTTCTAGCCTTAAAGATTATATGTGTGCATTTTATATTTTTATTTTCTAACTTCTTATTTCTAGATCTGCAATTTTTATTTAAATCCTTTAGCTTCCTTTTTGGTTGCATGCCTTTTTTCACCCACTCGCTCTCCTTTATGTTGTCTGCACACATAATTTATTTTCTAGTGGACATGAGGGATAAAATATTTATTATTTATTTTCCTATGAAAAATTGTAATTGCATTCAAAGAGGTGGACCCTCTACAATGAGGGTTACAAGGCATCTCAGAAGAATATTCCTCTTGGGCATCCAAATTTGTGAGTGGGGACTACTTTGGTTTGCATGTACTTGCATGTTATTTGTATGTTTTTTATTCTCTTGCATGGTTGGGTGCCTATGTTTGCATGTTGGTGCATGCTCATGCATGAAGTTGTCAAAGTCGTCAGAGAGCTATGGAGAACTCGAGATTGACCAATTTTGATTGGTTGTGGGTTAGGTGCCCATGTGAAGGCCATGTGATTATTTAATGTTTTATGCCATTTTTATGGGTTTTCCACTAAGGGGGGCATGGGTTTTCCAAGTGTTTTTTCTTATTGTTTTGGGATACCATTTGTGGTATTTTCTCCCACAAATTCTATATATTGGAGCCTTGTGATGGAGGTGTGTAAGATTTTGTTTGCAGGTTGTCAGTGTGATGAAGTGCTATCAAAATTCAAAGAGGATTTTTATATTGTTGCATCTCATTTGAAGATTAATACAAACATTGGATCTCTTTAGGTGTGGTGTTTTTTCTCGTAATGGTTTCTCCATGTATATCTTGTGTCACTTGTGTTTCCTAACTTGTGGTATTGCTAATTTGGATTTCATTGTTGGAATTTTAATCACATAATATCATTATGGTAATCTTGGATTCATAATTTCATATTTGCAAAAACATTATTTAGTTCTATTGCTGCAAGTTTTCACCTTGAATTTCCAACATTTAGTATTAGAGCTAATGGTTCTGTTAAGATAGGGACATCTTTCTTTTGAGTGTTGAAGCTTTTTTCATTGTAGTGGGAGCTTGTACATTATGGTTTTTGCAGATTTGTGAAGAAAATTGTAAACCATGGCTTCTACCTCCCATTTAGATATTGAGAAGTTCAATGATACTGGTTACGAGATGTGGAAGTTGAAGAAGGAGGATCTCCTTGAAGAGAGAGATTAATGGTTGGTAATTTTAAATGAAAAGAAACTAGAATCAATGTCTAATGAAGATTGGAAGAAATGGACAAGAAGGCATGGGGAACCATTCGGTTGTGTCTTGCATATTTTTTCCTCCTAAATATTTTAGAAGAATCTAATGCATTCAAGTTGTGGAGGAGGATAGGTGAAATCTACCAAACTAAAAGTCTAACTAATAAGTTGTATCTCAAAAGATGTTTGTATTCTTTGAAAATGAAGGATGGTGATTCTATTGTAGAATATATATATATATATATTTTTTTTTTTAATATGAGTATAAGTCACCTTGCATTTATAGATGCTTTTATTATATTCATAATAGTTAATATAGATAGCAAATACGAGGCAAAAATTGCCTTATTATTATCTAGGGGGGATTGTATATCCCCATAGGGGAGTTACATATCACTACTGTCTTTTGATTCATTCTTTACATTTTGTAAGAGCCTAACTATATACAAAAAATAGTTTTATATTAGGCCATATACAAAAAATGTGTTATATAGGCCATATTCAAAACAAATGTATTTATATCCCATATACAAAAAATGTTGCCATTGCCGAAGTATCTTCTACTAGTCTTCTTTCTCTTTCTTGGTGGGTCCAATTTTCCTTTGTAGAGCCCCCCTGTTGTTTAAATAGCCACTCTTAATTGGATAGTTTTCTTCCCTATGGTACAACCATTGCTTCACAAATTCCACCTCTTTTTTATTAATTTCAACCTTGCCTTCATCAAATTTTTAAATTTTTCCTTGGACAACTGTATAGTGACAGAAACCTACATATAAACAAAATGAAGTGTGAGTCTTCTAAATGACTCAATAAGATCCCTTTTGTAGCCTTGGTATATCTCTTTATTCCTAGCTTTCCACAAGAACTATAAATTTTCAGTAGATAATATCAATCATAGCAAATTATTGATTGTTCCAAAGTATTTAACTTTCCCCATAACAATTTATAATCTTCTATTATATTTTAACTATCCCCCCTTATTAGGATAAATTTTAAATTATAGATTCTAGATTTCCTTGGAAAAAAACATTCAAAAAATATAATGCATAATTGAATCAAATTTTTTACAGATATTGTAGATAAAAGGGTTTTTATTGGTTGCCACATTCGGAAGTCTTCACATTAGCAACATCCATCTAAAGGTTGCTTTCTTGTGTTCCATTGTGCTATTCCAATTATGGGTGAAAATTTGACTCCATTTCTAGGTGCTTAGGCTCATCTTCCATCCTTGATTTAGGGTATCAACAAGGTCAATAGAGTTTTACATAAACCTATAAATGTCTTTAGCTTTTATACGTACAAGGGGATTAGTTTCCAACCAACCATTGCACTGCACATTATTGACCTTTTTATTTTTTGTTATAAGAATTACAATATTCTTTCTGATTAGATCATAAGTTATTTTATGATTTTGAGGGAGATAAAACTCACTCTTAAGAGCCTCCCAAATTATTAGCTACCCATCCATTAGTATTTTTTGGAAAGAAGATATACCTTTATAGTTCCAATATTTGGTCGAAAAACCCTACAATAAAGCCAAGGGTTGTTATTATGAAAAACAATCCACCAAATAGACCTTTCTAGAAAGATCTTATCTAGTTCACTATCAATTTTCCACTTTTTAATTATATCAAATTTACACAATTCCAAGACTTTCCAAATACTTCGAAAGACTTTGGAACCACTAGATGATATAGAAAATCTACTGAAGACTAAGTCTCAGAGAGGCATGCCCTTCCAAGATTTGGATTTTTAGGCGTGGCCAATTCTATATTATTCCTGACAAGTACCTTCCATGGATCATCTCCTCTCAAGTATTTTGTAGATCCATTTAGTTTCCAGAGCTATGCCCTGATGTTTCAGGTTTTTTAGGCCTAGGCCTCCCATCTTCTTATCCAAGCAGCAGATTTCCCACCTTATTTCATGCATTTTCTTTTTTCCTTTACCATTTGACCAGAGAAACTATTTGATATTCTTTTGAACCTCTTCTACTTGATAACTATTGAAGAGCCAAGTTGAGGCATAGTAGATATTATACAAGGCCAGAATATTTTGGCACACTTGAGCCCTACCAGCCAAAGAGAGGTAGTGTTTGTTCCACCCATTTAGTTTCTTTACAATTTTTCTTTTCACCCACTCCCACATGTATCTCAAATTGGAATTGATCGCAAAAGGTATTCCTAGATATCTTACAATTTTATTTGGACCCCCCCAATACAGGTCAAACACATCAAACCAATCAAGATTTTTATCATCCCAGCTTAGCATGGTTGATTTGGATTTGGAAATTCTTGCCCCTACTACTTTTTCCAAGAGGCTTAACTTCTCCATAAGATTTGCTACATTCTCTTTTTTAAAACTTATAAGTAGAGCCATATCATCTACAAATTACAGGTTGATTAGCTCCTCCTTGTTTGGAAGAATTAAACCATTCACTTTAGGACTTAGGGATTGGTCCCTAAGTATGTAATGTAATGCATCTACACTTATAACAAACAACGAAGGAGCTAAGGGGAATCCTTTCCTTATAGACCTTATAGCTCAAAATCCTCTGATAGGGACCCATTGACCTCTATTTGGGAATTTGCATCCTTTAATAAATCCTTGATCATCCTACACAATATCTTAGGAAATCCAAGAGTTTCCAGAACTATTATGATAAAATTCCACTCAACTTTATCATATGCCTTCTTAAAATCCACCAATAGCATCCCAATATTCTACCCTAAGGTTGTGGCCCAATCCATTGCTTCCCAGCTTGTCAATAAGTTTTCCAAGATGAATATGCCTTTGATAAACCTTGTTTGTGTGGTATTGATAATCTTGTGTAGTATATTTGCAATCATTGATGTTATAGCCTTGGAAAAGATTTTATAGTAAACATTAAGCAAAGTTAAGGGTAGTTTTTTACTAGGGTTCTGTCACCATCTTTGGGGAATAGTTTGGTCACCCCTTTGTTGATTTCTCTACCTAGAGACCCAGAGTATGTAGCTTCAGTGTATATCTGGAGGAGATCCTCACTCACCCAATTAATATTCTTTTTATAGAATTCTACTCCAGGATACCATCCACACCTAGGGACTTATCATTTGTTAGAGCTAGTATTGTATTTTTAAACTTCATCCAAGGCTAGTTGCTTGTTTAACTATTCAGCCTCCTGCTCAGAGATATTCCTAGGGATTAACCTCTTGCAATCCTCTCTTTCCTTGAGGTTGGTCAAGCCATCACATTGTGAGGTAAATAATTATTTGTAGAATTGCAGGAAGCAATTTTGAATCTCCTTGAGATCATTCAACATGGAGTCGTTGTGCCACAACAAGGAAATTTTTTCTTTAGATTCCTTATTTTTTAACATATTAAAGAAATAATTTGAGCCCCTATCGCCAAGGGAAGCCTAGTTTAATTTTTCTCTTATTCTTACCCCTTGATCCTTTAAGAACAATTTTTTCCTCAAATCTCCTTTGACTGCTATTAATTCTTCATTTATATGGATGTTCTTGGGGTCCTCTTGAACAAAGGCTTTAGAATTTAGGAGTTTCTTTTGAAGGGAAGATTATTTTTCCCTTGGGTCCTTCACCTTTTTTTCACCAATAGTTTGAAATATTTTTTCCATGCTTCAACATTAGCATTCCACCTCCCTATAGCTGAAAGATCCCTATGTATCCAATTGTTAATACCCCTAATTGTTAGTATAGAATCACAACAGTCCTCATTGGAAAGTAAGTTTGTGTTTAACGGGAACTTCTTCTCTTTCTTAATGTCTTCATTGTAACCAGCCCCCAACAATATTTTGACACTAACCAGGTGGTGATCAGAAAGTTTCCATAGAGTTACCTTCATCCTTGAGTTGGTATCGTCAACCATGCCAAATTGGAAGGTTTCCTTGTTGGCATAAAATGTGTCAAGCCTGCAATATATCCTTTTCTTCCTTTTATAAAAGTTGCACCAAGTAAACCAAATTTTTTTCTTATCTTTTCTCTGCCCCTCTATGGGGTCAATCATCTTTAGTCTATTCTTCATTTTACACCCAAAAAAAATCATTACCCTTCCAACCCCAACCACAACCTCTAGATTTATCCTCCACCCTTTCAATCATGTTAAAGTCTCCTCCTATAATTCATGGGATGTCTTGCATTTTTCTCAACTAGTCCCAAAGCTCACATCTTAGCCTATAGTCATTTGGGGCATAGATGGAGCATATGCCATATCTCTTGTTATTTCTTAATCAATATCCACACTACTCTATTACAAGGTGAAACACCCTAGATTTTAACCTAGCTTCCCCATTTGTTTGAGAAAAGAATTGCAGCCCCACCTTTTCCCTTTTCAAGGTTGTTCACAAAGTGAGTAGATTCCCTCCAAATACAATTCAAGTTCATTTCTAGCTAAAAGTTAACAACTTTAACCTCCTCGAGAAATACTATATTCTTTTTTTATTTGATTAAAAAATATTCGAATATTGTACTTCCTATTTGGGGATTCAAGTCCCCTAATGTTCCTTGATATTAAATTAAGATTCATCAGACTCCATTATTTGAGGGGTTATGTCTGAGCTCCTAAAGGAATCAAAGCATTTAGGAAGGACAACTTTGTCACTCTTGTTTTTCTGGTAATGGACCGAATCCTCTTTTTGTTTCTTTTTGCCTCTTCTTGTCTATTTGAGCATCTTGCTAGTTGCAAAATCATCCTCATCCCCCTCTTGGGGAGCATGCCTCTCTAATCCTTCTAGTTTTCTATATCCCCTATTGGCTTCAAATGATTTAGATAGTTCTAGAAAAATCCCAGGGCATCCTAGCCTAGGTCATTAAAATCTTCGTTCAAAGGTATCTAAGAGAGCCTATTGCTCATCTCTTTCCTATTAGGGGGCACCCCACTAGTTTCTATTGGCATAAGAACACCTAGAGAGGATCTCGATCTTCTAGATGGAGCCTCACTACTAATGGTGAGGACACCCTCATTGTCTATGGCCAAACTAGGAGAAGCTAAACCCTCCCCCACCCCCGTCATAGGAAAGAGTGAGTCCACATCCTTAGTACCTAATAAATCCTCAACCTTGACCTTATTAGGGGGCGACCAACCTTATCAAGGTTCTCCTGTGACTCATCCAACTTCAGAATTTTATGTCATAAGTGTTAGACATCATCAAAGAAGAAAATTTATTTTCTTACCCCTTGCCTCTCAAGCGGGTTTCTCAAGTCTTCCACTATGAGCTGAGAATCTCTCTTATTTAGGGTTTTTCTAGCCCTAGAAATACCAAGGCTACTCCCACCAAATTTGAAATCCTTTAAGATATTCTTATTTCTGGCAATTTTCTCTCTCATTTGTAAAAGAACCATTTCTTGGGCACTCAACTTATCTCCACTAGGAGAGATGACCTTTTTTTTATGGTCTATTTCCATAGTGTAGGCTTCCTTTTCAGGTTGGGGCTAGCCACCCTAGCCTCACAGTTCTTCATATCACCAAAATCATTGGTAGCCTAATTGGGATTATTATCATCTCCCTTAACTTGGAGGCAGATTTCCTCGATAGTAAATCTTGTTCCTTGGGAGAGAGATCTATTTCCAAGTCTATTTCTGGATAGGTATCCATCATTGGATCTGACATGGTGTTACTGGGTAACTCTATGGCCAAGGCCAAACCCTCCTCTTCTATCAAGGGTTGGACTATCTCAACCATTTCTCTGGCCCCCAACACAACATCAAACTCCTTAGGATTAGTAATTTACTTTCTCTTAGGTTTAGGATCCTCATTCTATTTCCTACCAAAGGGGTTTTTATTCTTTATAATGGGGCAGTTTTTCCTTCGATGACTTTTTTTACATAGGAAGCATTCATTTGCACCTCCTAAGATTCCTATTTTTTAATTATACATGGAATTGTCGATTTCTAGTTCAATCTCCTCTGGTATTTCTACCCTAGGAGCAATAGATATCAGAACGCGTGGGTCAATGTGGAGGAGAGTATTTTTAGTTTCCTCCACCCTTAGCATTCTCCCATATTTTGAGAGAAGATACAAAAACACCACCCATAACAATGTTGGAACATATTTTAGGTTAATCCATCTCGGATAAGAGAGGGTGATGATTTCCTCACTGATCAAGCTTGGTGACCATGAGACGACTTTGAATACTATATTTCCTACCATCCAAACTTCCCTTTCTGTGGTCTTTTTTTTCATTTCACTATTTTTAAAGAAAAATAAAAACACACCCTTTTGAATCATTATACAAAAAGGAATGATGGATCCCTAGCCTTTTTTTCTAGACATTTACAATCCAATCATCAAGAAATTTCCTCAAGGAACTTTATTATAGTCTAGGGCAGTGAAAAAATGGCTACATTTTTAACCTATTTTTTTCATTATCAAGAACTTCTGTCATTTCTTCATTAGGAATAAAGTATTCTTTCTTAGGATAGGCAGAAGGGATCTTACCTCTTCCATCTTTTATGGGTGGGTCACATTCTGGGCATCCATCCCTAACCTCAACAAACTTTTCTTCAACTGGAATTGAAATCCTCCCTTTCTCAACCACTATGTCTTTGAACGATTTAACAACATTGTTCTCCTTTTTCCCTGCATCACCATTTAACAATATTTTGCATCGTCTAAGGGTTTACCTGGGATCGACCCATGATCATCCATTGATTTCCTCCAAGTATGAAACCCCAGAGGAAGCGAGTGAAATTAAACGATTAATAATTGAACCGACGGGGCCCAAGCCAACCAAGGGTTTCAAGCGAAAGTAAGATACACTTCACCAAATAATCATACCCATATAGAATAGCGCATGCATAAATTATCATGTAACATTAAAGGCTAGAAATCAACCAAGGCTAAAAAGGAATCTTACGAGAGAAAATAATACTTCCTCAAGGGAATACAACCATCATGCAGACATTTTTTCGTGTGCAAACCCTTGTTCTTCATGCTCCCTTCTTCTCCTTGAGAGTCTGCATCTGTAGATGTTAAGATAGAAGAGAAAGATGAATGTATTTTTTTTATTTTTTCTTTACCTGAACCTTGGGAAATTTAATTGTTTCCATAAATGGCGGTGGTACAAAACCGAAGATGAATATTCTCATTGCTATACTTATTTCAGAAGATATGAGGAGTTCAAGTCAATGAATGCGGGCTCCTAAAATGCCTTGCATGTGCAAGGTCCAAAGAAAAAGGAGGACCTAAATGGGACAAAAAGAGAGACATGTCTAAAGGACGTTTTAAAACCCTCGGGGAAGAGCAGAGTAAAGTGTTGGAATTGCGGTAAGAGAGGACATGTAAAGTAGTGTAGAAACAAGAAAAATATTTTAGATACTTCCACAAAAAATTCCTTAGAAGACAGTGATTTTGATGCTTTGTTTATTTCTACAAACACTATTAGTGATGATGCTTGGCTTATTGATTTAGGTTTCTCCTACAATATGAATCCTCACAAGGAATGGTTTACTTCATATTCAGCTTATGATGGGGGAGAGGTTTTCCTTGGTGATAATAACACGAAGAAGATTGTTGGTACCCCTTGATCATGTTTTGCACATTCCAGGACTTGTGAGAAACTTACGTTCAGTATCCAAGTTGAATGACTTTGGGATGCATGTGACATTTGATGAGTCTAGTGGCAAGTTAGTAAGAAGGAGTTTGGTGATGGCTAAAGGATCTCAAATAGGTACTTTGTTTAGGCTTAATGCCTCCACTTTTTGTAATTTTTCCAATGTAACTAGCACTAAAAATGCATGTATGTTGTGGAGCCATAGATTGGGTCACATAAGTGAAAAGGGTCTTAAGACCATTTTGAATAAAAAGTTGGTTGATGGTATTTTTTATTTTTCTGTTGGTAAAAATGATTTTTATGAGCATTGTGTGTTTGGTAAACATAATAGATCATCTTTTCCTAATGGGACTAATAAAGATAAGAAATTATTAGAGATTAGTCATTCAGATGTTTTTCGACCAGTGGATATTGACTCTTTTGGAAAATCTCGTTATTATGTTAATTTCATTGATGATGTGTCAAGATACACCTAGATTTATTTTATGCATGCAAAATCTGAAGTTTTCACTAAGTTTAAGGAACTTAAATCCTTAGTTGAGAAGCAAATAGATTATAAGATAAAGGTGTTGAGATCTAACAATGGGAATGAATATTGTTCTAGGGAATTTGATGTGTTTTTTAAGCATGCAAGTATTGTTTGGAAAAATACTACAACATATACACCTCAACAAAATGGGGTAGCAAAAATATTGAACCAAACCTTGATGGAAAGAGCTAAGAGAATGTTGAGTGGTGCTAAGCTTGATAGATGTTTTTGGGTAGAAGTTGTAAGTGTTGTATGTTATTTGGTTAATAGATCTCCTTGTTTAAATCTTGTTGATAAAACTCCTTATGAAGTGTGGATAGGTAGAAAGCATTATGTTTCACATTTAAGGGTCTTTTGTTGTGGGTATTTTGTTCATGTGCCTCAAGAGACACATTCTAAGTTGGATCCAAAAGAACATAAATGCATCTTTGTTGGTTATGGTGAGAATGTAAAAGGTTATAATCTTTGGAATCCACTAACCTGTAAAAAAAAATTCTTTCGAGATATGATTTTCAAGGAGTTTAGAGCTTACTCAGGTGAAGAACAACCAAAGGAGAAAGATAAGACAAAAATAGTGCACTTTGAGACAAATATTGAAAATAAAGAAGATGCACATGTAGAAGAACAACCAGGTGGATTAGAGGATGGAGAAAATGAAGAGGGTTAGATAGTTCAGATAATGTGTAGGATGGACATGTAGAAGAAGAAGAGCAGCAAGAACCCCTTAGTCCTACCTTGAGAAGATCCACAAGAATCCCTAGTTGAAAGCTATAGCCCGTCCAATTTTCGTTGTGTATTTTCTTTTTTGAGTATTGATGATTCAAACCTAGATCCCATAGGGAGGCTATTTCTTTAGAAAAAAGTGAGTCTTGGATGCAAGCCATACAGGAGGAGATGATGGCTTTGGATAGTTGTGATACCTAGGATCTTGTGAGTTTTCCCAAAGGAAAGAATCCCATTGGTTGCAAGTGGGTATTTAAAAATAAATTTGGTGCAAATGGTTGGTTAAAGTTGTACAAGGCGAGATTGGTGGCCAAGGGCTACTCCCAAAGAGAGAGAATTGATTTTGGTGAAAAAAATTCTCTCCTATTGCTAAGTTAAATTTTATTAGATTCCTATTATCTATTGTTGTTGCGTATGATTTTGAAATAGGAAAAATGGATGTTAAAACTATTTTCTTGCATGGGGATCTTGATTAAGAAATTTATATGCGACAGCCTGACAGTTTTGTTGTGAAAGGAAAAGAATGTTTGGTTTGTAGGTTAAAAAGATCTTTATATGGTTTGAAATAGTCACCCAAGATGTGGTACCATAAGTTTGATGTTTTTGCATTGAAATTGGGTTTTGTTGGGAGTGAGCAGGATTTTCATGTTTACATTAAGGTTATTGATAATCAAATAATAATCATTGTCTTGTATGTTGATGACATGTTTATGGGTAATGATAAGGTGATGATTAGGGAGCTTAAGACTCAGCTTTCTGGAACATTTGATATGAAGGATTTGGGGGATGTAAAATATATCCTTGGGATGGAAATCAAAAGAGATCAGGTTCACAAAAATCTTTGGTTAAGTCAAAGTAAGTATGTTGATACCATTTTGCAAAGGTTTACTATGCATGACTATAAACCAGCGAATATTCCATTTCTGGTTGGTACTAAGTTGAGTTTAGACATGTGTCCTAATTTTGATGATGATATTAAAGATATGTCTAACATTCCTTATGCTAGTGTGGTTGGTAGTTTGATGCATGCAATGATTTACACTAGACCAAATATAGCCCAAGCAGTGGGAATTTTGAGCAGGTTTATGTCTAACCCTAGTAGAGAGCATTGGACTTTTGTTAAGAGGGTGTTCAAATATTTATGTGGTACTTCAGATTACTATTTGGTTTATCATGGTACTAATGATGTCGTTAATTCATTGGACATACATGGTTTTGTTGATGCAGATTGAGCAGGTGACTTGGACAATCGAAGGTCCACTAGTGGCTATATTTTTACTTTGTTTAGAGGTGCAGTGAGTTAGATGAGTAAGAGGTGGCCTAAATTTGCATTGTCCATCAACGAAGTAGAGTATTGACTGCTACACATGCCTCTGAGGAGGCGGTTTGGTTATAGAGACTTGGTAATGGTATTGGTTTTGATTGTAAAACAATGAGGATTGGATGTGACAGTCAAAGTGCCATATTTTTAACCAAAGATACTATGTATCATGCTCGTACTAAGCATGTTGATGTTCAATATCACTTTGTGAGAGAAATGGTTGAGAATGGTAAGGTCTTGATTGAGAAGGTTGACACTTTGGATGATGATGCATATTTTCTCACGAAGCCAATGACCATAGATAAGGTCTCTTGGTGCAAGAAGGCCATGGGCCTTGATCATTGTACTTGATTATATGTTTTATTTGTATCCCATGGATGTGATTGCAATGTATAATGTCAAGTGGGAGAATGTTAGGATATGCGACATTATAATTGTTATCCTAAATTGATAATTGTGTGTCTCCATGTTCTTTGGGAAGTGTTCTAGAGGACATGAGAGACAAAATATTTATTATTTATTTTCCTATGACAAATTGTAATTTCATTTAAAGACTTGTGGATCCTCTACCCTGAGGGTTATAGGGCATCCCAAAAGAATATTCCTCTTGGGTGTCCAACTTTGTGAGTGGGGACCATTTTGGTGTGCATGTCCTTCCATGTTATTTGCATGTTTTGCATTCTATTGCATGGTTGGGTGCTCAGGATTGCATTTTGGTGCATGCTCTTGCATGAAGTCATTAGAGTCATCAGACAGTTATGGAGCACTCGGGATTGACCAATTCTGATTGGGTTAGGTGCTCATGTGAAGGCCATGTGATTATTTAATATTTTATGCCATGTTTATGGGTTGTCCACTAAGGGGGGTGTGGTTTTTTTAGGTGTTTTTGCTTATTGTTTTGGGATACCATTTGTGGTATTCTCTCCCACAAACTTCTATATATTGGAGCCTTATGATGGTGGTGTGTAAGAGTTTTTTTGTAGGTTGTCAGTGCGATGAAGTGTTGTCAGAATTCAAAGAAGAGTATTGCATTGTTCCATCTCATTTGAAGATTAATACAAACATTGGATCTCTTTGGGTGTGAATTTTTTTTCCACAAGGGTTTCTCCATGTGTATCTTGTATCACTTGTGTTTGGAAACTTGTGGTATT
>VDFB02369588.1:0-17906 GCA_007258455.2 Sequoia sempervirens | reverse complement strand
GAAACATGAAAGCAATCAACCCCACATTAAAGCCCACTAAGCCAATAAACTAACCCTGCAACATATAAGCAAATATTCATCACAAAACATGAGCAATGAAGATATATCAGGTCTGATACACTGCTGCAGCGGTCTGATATGAAAGTTGCAGGTCTGATAACACTTCAAACAGCAAGGTACAAAATCGCACGGCACCCAAGGATGTCATCCAAACACCCTAGAAAGGTTGCTAACTGTTTGCGAGGCAATAAGAGGGTCCAAAACATGACCAAATGATACTCCAAATGCTGATGAGGATGAGCAGATCACTCCCACATGCCAAATCACCTCAGGCCCAAACTGTACGGCCTGCTGAAAGGGGCGATCAGCCTCTAAAAATCCAATCTTCCATCATAAAATCTGCTCCTTTGCATAAAGAGTTGCCCAAGGAAGAGAAACAGGTTGGAACAATACCCACAAAAAGTTATGCGATCCTTCAATTGGAAAGAGCCAAAAAGAGCCAAAAAGTGGTACGGCCTTGGCAAGGAAATTGTACGGCCAGCAGGTGTAGAACCAAGAAAAACCACTCCAAATCACTCCCAAAATCTCTGCAAATCAGTAACCACACCAAGAATATGCATATACTAGAGAACATCAAAGCAAAACATCATGGAAATAAATTGAAATCTTTACCAAAGCTCAATGGCGACTCTTGCAATGAAGCTAGTCTCATGTCCAGCTAGGGAGTATCTATCAACTCCAAAACTAGAGCAACTTCAAAGGTTTTTGTCTCCAAAGCTCTTGAAGGGTTTAATCTCCAATTCGATAGCATTTCATTATCATCAATCAACACAAGCCAAATGAGAGCACAAGGTGAGCTTATATAGAAATTAGGGCTCCCAATTCAAACTCCTTTTTCCTCCAAAATGGGACACCCCTCTCCAAAAGAGATTTAATTTATTTTATTTTCACTTTATTCCTTAGGAAATGAAAGTTGCTTTTTAAAAAACAATTTAAGTGACCTTTTCCTAGGTGTTGAGCACAGGGGATTAAAATGAATTTCACTTAAGTCATAAAATTACCTTTTTGAAGACTTAAGTGATGGCGAATAAATATTGCACCTAGAAAACAACTAAACTCACCATTGTTGAAACTGAAAACCCTACACTGTATTGCTACCAGGACCAGGTGCTCAAAATATAACTTACCAAAAATAGCAAATTGTTAAAAATAGTAAGTGAGCTAAAACTCCAAACTGGCCCAAATTGAATCACATCAAAACTTTGCTAAAAATAGCTATTGCTAAAAATAGCAATACTGCCAACCAAGGCCCAAAAAAAATCTAGGAAAACCCACAAAAACGCGTTGGCAACATGAAAATACTCTTATCGAAATGTTGACACGAATCCTCCAAGGAATCTAGAATCACCTTAACTCCTCTGTTTAGCCTATAGGGCTCCAGAATAGGATAACGACCATTAAAAATCTTAGGATTGAGAAGGAACATTACATTCTAGGCTATTTCAGTTTTTATATGTATGTATATTGTCTACGTTTTTGAGGCCCATTTCCCTATTTTGTGGCCTTTGTGAACATCATTATTTTTCCTTTTTTGCTAAAATGAAATAAAAAAAATTGTTATACATATTTGTGGTACTGGTGCATAATTAAGATTGCTAAACATATGGTCATTCTGAGCAAACTTGAGAACTAATACATGAATTGGATATTCCCTAATGTCATTGATTTTTGGCATGTATGCCATCAATCATTTGTTGTAACTTGTAGTAACCCTAGGATTTTTTCCTATTTTACTTCATTGCAATCTTCTAAATCACCGGTTTAGGGTTAGGGTTCTCACAATTACTTAGTTTGGATCACAACAATAAATCCCAACAAACAGTGATTTTTTTAGTGGCTAATAGTTGAAATTTGGGAATCCAAAATTGGCTAATAGTTTGAGCTATAACATGACTTGAATTACCACATTTTTACAAAATTTTATTATAGTCGCCAAAGAATTTATTTTATTAAAAATTTTGACTCAAAAATTTTCCATAATATTCAATATATGATTAGAATAGATTTGCCTAAATTTTATAAATTATAGTAGAAATCTATATTAATTCACCAATAGTATATTATAATTCTTAGTTTCTTTAGGGCCATATTTCCAATGTTTAGTTTCCATCATTGATTTACAATATAATCTAATGGCCCTTGTTGTATTTTGTGAGATTAAATATACCTAAGATATGTAATTCTCATGGGGTCCACAATTTCAAGCCCCATGAGCATTACAGATTGTGAGTACATTTTACCTCACAAAATACAATGAGGGTCGTTAGATCATCGATCCAAAAGAAATTTTGGGCCCATGAGCATTATATATTGTGGGTATAATTTACCTCACAAAATACAATGAGGGTCGTTATTATATTTTAAAACAATGGTGGAAAGTAAATATGATAGTCTACCCCTTAAATCCATCGATAATTTCCACCCTTTGGCCCCTAATTTTCCATAAGAATTATTTTTTTAGATTAGATGGATTCACCATTATAATTAATGCATTTTCCTTTTATTTTTCATTATTTGCTAAAATTTTCTATAAAAATTTAGTGATGTAAAAAAAATCACCAATAAAATTAATATTTTTTTCGAAAAAAGGAAAGTTTCGCCAATAGAAATTAATATTTTTTTCCTAAAAAAATTGAAAGATTCACCAGATTTTATATCTTTTTTTGAGGGGGGTATCTTAAAGTTATCAACGCCAATGAACTAACAATTTGTAGAATGTCAGGTTCCACCCAAGGCCTGGGGATGGGGACTGGGACTCGGTGGGATCTAGTTTGGGGACAGCAGTCCGAGGGCAGATTTTTGGGGACGGCGGGGGGACGGCGATATAGAAATTTTTCAATATATATATATATATATATACAATTACATATATATATGAATTTTTAAAAATATATTATATAGAGAGAGAGAAAGAGAGCAATTTGAAATATTAGATATGTGCAACAATTTCAATATGACAATACGTGCATAGATAAAGAGTATAACAACAGTATAACAACAATATAGCAATAGTATAAAAACAATATAAACATAAAGGTAAACACTAACAGCAATGCCAATAACTTAACAATTAAATATAAAAGCATTTTGTTCAAGTTTTAAAACTAAAGTTAAATAACTCAAAGATCAACATCTCAAACTTTAAAGTTTAAATACAACAATCTGTCAATCTATGACACTATGCCTCATTCGGGCTATCAATATCAAAAGCACTATCTGTGTCACTGTCACTCTTTGCCTGAAGTGGATCATCCAGTGAAGGCTACATTCCCACATCTCCTCCCAATCTGCCTGCTAACGCCTTCGTGATCACATCCCAACGCAATACCGGAGTCCGCCGATAATTAGTTTGGTCAGATCTTGAAGTCTCAAGGCAATCTTGAATTGCAAACTAGTTTTTCTGTCTGCTTTGAGATGTGTTTGGTCTCCTCTTAATTGAGTGGATGAAGCCATAGGTGGACCAATTCATCTTTGCAGTAGAGGAACTAGCAATATGTGAGAGTAAACGAATAGCAAGTGGCTTCAACTCTAGTGTGTCCTTCCCATGAAACTTCCACCATCCAATGTGGTTTTGCACAGTGGCTCTATCTCACTCCGGCCTCTCATGGTCAATGTAGGTCCCTAAAGATCGGGAAAATTCAGCCACCGCTCGGGCGCATGGTTGTCTGCTATACATTTTAAGTGAAGGCTGCTATAAGCCCTCCATTCCCATCATCCTTAGAAGGTAAAGTGCATTCACCAGTCTAGGTGCATACCATTTTGGATTAAGAGCATAGGCAGTCATATGAAGAGGGGTGTTCATTGTGTTCCACCTCTTTGTGACAATAGGCATAATATGCTCCTCATAGAATTGCAATCCAAGATCCTTGTCATGATTTGCTTTCTTCATTTGATCAAGCATGCTATCAAAGTTTCATAAATCTCCAATAGGGAGAGTCTGTATCCGTGACACCATTACCCCCACAATAGGTGATATGATAGTGCAAATATATCTGCAAGCAACATTATGACATGAACACTATTAGCACTAATAATGAAAATAAAATTTCTAAAATAAAATATTAAAAACTAAAAAGTAAATCAAAGTAGTAAGTACATACTCAAACAATTTTTCTTACTTGATATTGGACCACCAACTGTCATTAAGCACCCTTTCTCTCACCACCTTCCCTTCTTCTGTCTTTGATTGAGCCCACTTTTTCCACTCTTCACAAACCACCATGGATTGTAGAGCATCTTGCAGCTCCAACATCCTCTCCAACAATATAAAATAACTAACATATCTCATCTCAACTGGTTTGAGGAATTCTTTCTTTGAATAAGACCGAAATAGTGCAAGTGAAGTGTGAAGGTTATTTACAAACATTTGTATGTCTTCAGCTTCGGCCACTGCTACCTTCACCCAATCTATTTTTGTAATGTCTTTCAAAGCATTATTCAAAGCATGTACGTAGCATGGAGTCCAAAAGATGTCTATAAGCACTCTCAATCATCAAACCAGCTAGCTTGTAAACACGGGCTAAATTTGTCACAATTTGCACAACATTAGAAGATCCAACCTCCTCTATGGCCTCCTTCAAAATGGCAAACTGGAAATCAACATCCTTATGTTTCCTAGAACAATCAATAGCTCTAAGAAAGTATGAACCAGCAGGGCATGTAACAATAATATTAATGAGAGGCCAATGTTGAATATCAGTCCACCCATCCATGACAATGGAACAACCAGTCCTAATCCATGTTTGTCTCATCTCCTCCATCAACATGTTCACTTTTGAATATTGTTTGTCAAAGAGGGAGGTACGAAATCTATGTTCTCTAGGGGGAGCATAAGAGGGTCCAATTGCTTGTGCATCTCCCAACATAGCTTTGAAATAAGGTGACCTTGCCAAATGAAATGGAATAGCATGGGCATAAAAAATTTTGGCCATTGAATCATCGGCTTGCCCACGTTTTTGCACATTCATTTACCCTATCAGTGTATTTTTTTTCACTTGACTTCTTCCCTTTTTCACAACTCTCTCCAATTGATACATTGGAATAGTCATGCAAATCACTAGATACCCGTTTCTTACTGTGAGTAGTACCAATGATTTTGTCCTCACCCACTCCAACCAATTTTGCCATTAAAACCTGCCGCTCCAATGTCATATCTTCACAAACTTGAACCCCATGTCCACTCTCACCCAATAGATGGGTTCTAATCTTAGTATAGCTCCCATGGTAATTAGTTTTACAAATATGACAAAGCCAATGCCTGCTGCCCCTTGATTTTTTACCCATAGTTAAATTGGTGGCAAATTGAAGCAATGAGTTTTTGGGGTTGAAAGTTCTTTCTTTGTAAATTTTGAAGATCAGTCTGAGATGAATCTTGAGACTTGAATAGAAGGAGAAGGGTTTGTTTGAATTTCTTCAACTCATTTTCACTGCCCATTCATAAATCGCTATCACCGCTGTTGTCCATTTTGAAATTTTAAAAGAAAGTTGTAAAATGTAAACACATTTAAAAAATTTTAAACAAAATCCTAAGAGTTGGTGACCAGAGCAGCCCTCAAATCTCAAAATAAAAAATAATTCTTTTAAAAGTTATTAAAATAAAACTACAAACAGAACAATGAAATAGTAAAACACCTGTGCACACAGTTGCAGGAGCAACAAAATGGAAAAAAATGTCTTAATAGGCCCAAAATTTATGCAACCTGCGCGCACTTGTGAGTCTAAAACGTCGGCTCTTGTGCTGCGTATTTTTCTTCACCGCGTCAGCTCCATTCTATGCTGCATATTTTCTCCTGTCGGCAGTGTTTCCTGGGCGCAGTGTTTCCATTCTATGCTGCGTATTACTATTTTCTCCTGTTGGCAGTGTTTCCTGGGCGCAATGTTTCCATTCTATGCTCTGTGTATTTTCTCCTGTCGGCAGTGTTTTCTGTTGGCGTATTTCCTTTACCCTAGCAAAGTTAAAAAACTTTGTATAAAAGTTTAAAATTAAAACTTAGAGATTTGGATTTTATTATTTTTATTTTTATTTTCTTTACCCTAGCCGTGCCATGTCATGCAAAGTTAAAAAACTTTGTATAAAAGTTTAAAATTAAAACTTAAAAGATTTCGATTTTATTATTTTTATTTTTATTTTATTATTTTAAAAATAATAGTTTGTTTAAAAAATCAATTTTATTATTCGTGATTTTTTATTTAATTTTACAATAATATTAAAATTTTAAATAGTTATGCTTATTTTAATTTAATTTTATTATTTTATTATTTTAAATTTAAACTAAATAATAGTTTGTTTAAAAATTAATTTTATTACTCTTAATTTTTAAAATTTAATTTTATTATTTTAAAAATAATAGTTTGTTTAAAAATCAATTTTATTATTCGTAATTTTTTATTTAATTTTACAATAATATTAAAATTTTAAATAGTTATGCTTATTTTAATTTAATTTTATTATTTTATTATTTTAAATTTAAACTAAATAATAGTTTGTTTAAAAATTCATTTTATTACTCGTAATTTTTTTTTAATTTGACAATAAATTATAATATTAAATAGTTATGCTTAAAAATTAAATGTTTTATCAAATTTTTATTTAATGAAATATAATAATATTTAATATTTATTATTTATTAATTATCATGCAATTTTATTTTATTTCATAATATAATTAACTTACAAGTTACAAGCAATTAAAAATTAATTTTTATATCAAATATGATGAAATATTTAATATTATTAAGCAATTTTTATTTAATTTGTCAAAAATTAAAAGGTTTTTTTACTTTGACAAAAGGGGGACTCCTGGGCGTCCCCCATACGATTGGGGGACTTATAGCCGTCCCCTAGCCGTTTCGGGGATGCCTAGGTGTCCCCTTTTATTTTCCAGCCGTCCCCCTTTTTGGGGATGCGTTTCCTGCCGTCCCCTAGTTTTGAAAAATCAGGGGGGACGCCTGGGGGACGTCCCCTGCCGTCTCCCGTCCCCGAAATGCCACAGGGGACGGGGGCGTAGGGTTTGGGTGGGGGGACGCATCCCCGTGTAACACAGGTAGAATGAGATTTGAACAGTAAATCACACTCGAACATAGAAGCAATAAACAACAACAATTCTGATTGTATATTTTTGGTATAAAATTTACGTTCAAACATCGAGAACAGTCTGATTCACAATGTGCTGATGTAAATTCCAATATACAGACCTCAACACAGTGCTGCAATAGCAGTCCTGTTCTAAAAGAGTAGTCAATGGTGACTCAATCAGCAAGGAGTGGCATCATAGTGTCTGTTAATGGCTGTATGCCCTTGGAATGGTACTCAAACTCTCCCACGCTCAGCCCTAGACTCTCCAGCAGCAGATTTGAAAATCTAAATCTCCTTATGAAAGGGCAAGGTGCCACCCCCTTACCCCACTAACAGCAGCAAACCCTTGTGAATATTCCTCCAACCCTAGGCGTAGATCAATAAGGGCATCAGAACATTCCCACGTCCTGATTAAATGATTATGTTTTGTCCAAAAGCAACACTCAGATGAGGATTGTGCAGCTTCCCTTGAATAGTGTCCAAACTCCAGAATCAGACCTGCAGGGTAAAAGTGGACAATTCAGACCTAAAAATGCAGATTGCTAGGTCTTGTTTCTGAATTAACACAAAGTAAAGAGACCAGATTTGACTCCTGACCAGGCTTTTCGTCCTGACCTGAGTTGGCAGGTAGGATTTTCGTCCTAACTGGCTAGCCTGAGCAGAGACTCAAAAATCATACCCGAATCTCTTTATTGGTTGGAGGATTTTATTGAGAAAGGTGTATTGTACACCTCACATAATAAAAACTCTAACAATGTAAAAATAAATATTTAGTTGTGTATCTTAGAGATGTTGATACCACATGGGTTAGACATTCTTGGGGCCATTTGTATGTTGTATGTAACATTGGGATAAATATGTAATTTGGGTGACACATTGGAAAAACTTAGTACCAAAAGGTTAATGTTTGGGTCACAGTTTTGTAATCTCATGGTGTAGAAGCATGTGGTTTATATGTAATACTATTTAGTGGTTTTGTGCAAGTTTGTTTCTATAAAAACAAGCAAATGAGTAGTTGTTGTTGTTGGTATGTTTAACTTTTGGTTTGTTTTCTAAGGTTGGATTGAGCATCTCTTGTAGGTTGCATATGTGAGTATAGATTGACATGTGTGGCTGCATGGTTCTCATTTGCTTGTTCACATGGAGGAATGCAACTAGGATGTTTGATTCTTCAAAAGCCTTGCATGGAGACTGTGCAAGTGTATTGTAATTTTGTATCTTGAGATAATACACTGAGTTGTGTGGGTTCTTTTAGAGGTTGGGTTTTTCTCTGTAGAGGCTTTTTTAGAGTACATCTGATGTCATCTTGTGTTATATTTTCAATTCTTTTGTATTGTGATTTTGTATATTTGTTTTGCATGTTTTTTTTCTGATAATATTTAAGTAGAAATGGTTTATAACTTTATATTGCTGCGAATTTCCTTTCAGTTTTGAGTAAGAACTAATTCACGTCGTATTGCATCTTTTGCTCTAGAAAAGGAGACGAACTAGTTTTTCTACAACTACTTATAGAAATATCATTTGGGCACATATTCTTTTGAACAAATATATTGATAGTTGTGCTAAATTATGTAGAAAAGAATTGTGTCTTGGGTTATCTGTATATGGAGTTAATGCTCTTCTCAAAAGGGTTTACAAGCAAATTTTAAGTCATTAAAATAACATATTATTTTCAAAACAATTATTTTGATGATCATTTGTATCATAATTTGAAAATTCGGACTTAGCAGCCCAAAATTTGGACTCGAAACTCAGCAAAAAGCGGAGCAGCAACAATTAAAAGAAAAAAAAAAAATAACGTATTTAGATAATACAAAAGTCTATTGTGATCATCAATTTGTCATAATTCAAAGATTATGTATGCCATATGTTAAGAGCACACAGAAAATGCTGAGAAGGTTAAACTTTTAAACACATGAAACAGCAAATAGAATAGAGAGAGCAAACATCAACAAGGAGAACACCAATTTTCACTTCGAAAACCCTTTTGGGTAAAAAACCGTGACAGATCAATAACTTTCATTAACCAAATGGGCACCAACCCAGATTACATAAGTGAGTATCAACTCATTGAGAGCACCAACTTCCCAAAGCACCAACTTCGTATGGCTGGAGCACTGGCTCCAGTGTGAGCACCAACTCAGTCAATCTGATCTCTTGCACAATTTGAGCTTAATATCACAAACTTGCAATCTCGAAATTTCTGAGCTATACACAGAGTAATAATCTGCACTTGTAAAGCTTCTGGTCAAAATCAAAATATTTGAAACATCTCATTGACTCATCTTTGCACTGACCTGCAAGAGACACATAAACCTATATTGATTCCAATCTCGTTTGACTCTAAAATCTTCACAACTCTGCTAACACCCCCGTAAAGCTCCTTATAAATGGTTATCAAGGAGCATCATTAATACTTGAAACTTCATGTCTTCTTTACAAACTGTGCATACACTTCACACACACCCTTTTTTGATTAAAACATCTATATCTTTCATAACAAAGGGAGACTTAGCGCTGATTTATCTCATCTCAATAAAAATGCATAAATACATTCATACCAAATCGTGAGGCACTGATAGACTTCTCTCATCTCTACATAGATACAGCCTGATATTCACCTTGAAATGTTCGACACAACTGAATAAGCAAAACCGACTCCATCAAGAGGCCCGATATTCTTGTTTTCTATTTACGGCTTCATGTAGCGACATCAAAACAACACACACAAAGAGTAGCAGTGATGGTATTTAAAAAGAACCTGACTTCCTTCAAAGACTCGATAACTGTCCATGCAGGAAGAAAATCATGTCTGCAACACACACCTCTCAATGCACACAACATGCACAGGTTATCACAGCTCGATCCCACTATTCTCAGCTCATTTATCCTCACCCGCAAACCATCATATATCCACATAAAAATGGTGACAGATATTTTTTAATCACTATGGTGTAGCAAAAAAAATCGTATCATAAATCCTCACCATTCACATAATGAGTGGCGTTTTTTTTATTTTCTTGATGCAATCGTTACAACCATTTTATTAAAGAATATACCATGAATCCCATCGGTTTTTATTACTCAGCCAAGGCAAAAAAAAATCATATTGGTTTGACATTTCTATGCGCCCATACAACGTCCGGCTCCTGCACATGAAATCGACACGTCCATTTTTTATTTATTTCCAGGAAACTCGATTTGCAGCTAGGGCCATATTATAGTAGCGATGCATTATATTACAAATGCAGACATGGCTCGATAATAAAAAATGTTAAGTGATCCGCTGAAAGTCCAATAAATGCCACGAAGGCATGCAATAGGCACTACACAACCATGCGTAATGAATGAATTAAAATATTTAGAGATATGCGATGATTAAATTCAGACCATAAGCCGTCGCCAATAAAAGGAATGTCAGAGGTATTAAATGATTCAACGGTGAGCATAAAAGGAGCCGCCATCACTAAAATGAATTCATTAGCCGCCTATGTATGACTGGGCATACATAAAAGAAATCTGACCCCTCAACCCATACTAACAATGACTTGGCAAATTGTCCATGGTGGCATATAGCTTTGACACTGCAAATCTGACTAGACAAAAGACTTCAAATTTGCTGCCACAAAAATGCTGACATGGCAGACAAGCAGCTGAAGTAAGCAAGCAACCAGCTCAAGCAAGCAAGCAACCAGCTCAAGTAAGTAAGCAAGTAGTTCAAACAAGTAGGCAAGTAGCTCAAACACCTTGACATCAATGACAAAATACTCAACAATATGACCCTCAAACTCCTAGAATTTGAAATTAAAGTCAAACAATACATTGTATTGCAACAAAATTATAAATAATAATTTTATATCAGAACTATAACTATTTAGTATTTACATATGTCAAAATCTAGCCAAATAAAATCTACATCTTCCTCTTCTCCCTCATATTTTATAACTTATTTTTTGGGCCTCAAACTGGAAGCTAAGCTGATTTGAACATGCAGATTAGTTGTCTTCCAAAAAATGTCTCTATTTTCCTCCAATGCATCCACCTTCATTGTTTTTATTGGTGCTCTCCAATTCAGCAGTATCTTCATTAATAAACATGACATCATTATGTTCTTTGATAGTCCAATGAGCAAATGGATTGATGTCATCCAAGTCAATGGCATCATGAGGAGAACCCTCCATTTTTTTGATTCGAAGGCAATGGTTGTACTAGACGAAGACAAGGTCATTGAGGCACTTCTGGGTCAAAGTTTTTCTTGTCCTAGTGTGAATGCTCTCAAATATGCTCTAGTTGCATTTGCGCCCATAAGCACTATGGTTTTGGGACAAAACATAGATAGCTAGCCTTTGGATATTTCGTGTGCCAACATTGTAATTCTCTCACCACAAATCTACTAGTTAAACATTTAAAAAATGTAGGAATTAAATAAAAAATGTAGAATTTGTTCAATCTTTCATGTTTCTAGCTTCAAATTTATAATATTAAGCTAGTTTTTTTGAAAAGATTATCTTTTTATTTGGTTGTTGGTTTCCCTTTTTTCAAACGACTTAAGTTAAAGAAAAGAGCCAACCCACCACACCCTTGTAGACCTCCAACTCATGAAGAATTATGTCTCTAACCTTATCATCAGATACCATCGTATTTAGGCATAAAATGATGCCTACTATGATCTCCTCCATAACCCTAAATGTATTAGAGAAGTAGAACTTTGGGTTTAGATGGTAGGTCAATGTGTATATTGGTTGATGGAGTTGGTGTGTCCATCTGTGATCAATGATAGACCAAATGATCTCATGTTTTATTTTGTTTCCACCATAGTAATTCAAAATGGCCTTACCTGCCCCATCCATGGCTTCATAGAGGTAACCTATTGGCATGCCAACCCCATTCACCAATTGCATGACCCTGACTAAAGTTTTGTTACCTAAAACATTGAAAATCAATTTTATATCATTACAAAAATTACTAAAATTACATCAAATGGATAATTTTTTATAAAATTATGTTTGTAATTGTTACTTACCTTTAGTAATTTCTTTGCATTTTTTACAAGAACCACATCAAAAAATGTTTTAGTGGTTTTCTCCCCTTAAGTTTTTGGAATATGGAGATTCCATTTGGGCATTGCTCACAAACATCTACTTGATAAAAGGAATTGTGGCTACAATGATCTGCTATTTTGTGTTAGCTCTCATCAAATTAGAGATTCAAGTATGAAATTTGGCAACTTTTCTAGCATCTTTAGTGACACTTTTGTCCCATCCAATTTTCTCAATGTGCACTAGCCTCAAATTTGAGAAATGTGCAACACATGGAGTCTATGAAATAGTGGGATGCCTCTTCATAATAAGTTTTCTCATAACTACATACGCTGACAGTTTGGACAACATTGTCAACCCTAACCTTTTGGATCATAGCGTCTAACAAAATGCACAAGGTTTTCTTGACTTAATGCAAAGTATCTACGAACTTCAAGAACACTAGTGCGCCATACAAAGCCACTAAAAAGGTTAAGGGAGTCTTATTCCGACCATCTGTCCATCCATTTGATAAAATGTTACAGTCCTTTCTATGTCATACTTTCTTCTGATCATCAACCACAAGTTGTGTATTTTTGATAGCTTCCTCTAGCGAAAGATCACTCAAATCCTTAGCTGTTGGAGTCTTAAACCCTTTATAGGCAATTGTCATTACATTTACTAACCCTTTCCAATGTGGCTTGTTTGCTACATTGAAGGGTAAATTATTGTGGTACCAAAAGTTTGCCGCTGCCTTCTTAGCCTCATGGTTGTTCTCTTTATTACAAGTAGCACCTTCAAGCAAAGGTTGTGCTTTTAGACCATTGTAAGGTGTTAATGTTTATATTACAGGTTCAGTCGTATTCTTTCAGCCTATTGATTGTTCTTGATTGAATAAATTAAATAATAGCAAATGAGGCTATTTAATTTATAAACTTCAAAAGGCACGATTTTTATTAATGAAGAGTCACATTTTATGAGGCCGACCTCTCACTCCTCTAGGCGCGATTATCTATGAAGAGACTTCATTGGTGGCCGACTTCTTAATTAGTAAATGTTATATTACTTGTTAAGGCCGACTTGAAGATAATTGAAAAGGCATGTCTCATTCTCCACTCATGTATATATACCTGTTGAGTTTCATTCATTGATTATCAAGTTAAGTTCGATATGATTTCTGTATGTGCGAGTTCTCTTAAGGCAGTCTAGTTTACCATTGAAGAAGGCGTTTATCCTATTGCAGACCGTGCTCTTCATCAGATTGTCTCAGTCTGTTGCATCAGACTGTTGTGCATGTATTAGGCTCTCATATTGGCCTGAATTGTAAAAGGAGACTTCTTTATTGATTCAATAATATAAGAGATATTATTGGCTGGGTTTTTCTCCCTCAAGAGGAGGGTTTTCCCAGGGTATCTGCTGCGTATTGTGTTGTTTTTGGATTAACTTCTGTCATTCAAATCTGTTCATTAAAATTTGACATAAGGAATAAAGAAATATGGTGAAGAAATAAGATGGCTATAACTCTTAGGAGTCTCACTAGAAGAGGGAAATGGACGATGAATTCATTGGGCAACAAATTTTTTGTAGATGCATTGTCTTTAGTATTTATAACTGCTACCATTGCTTCCTTTGTCGTCTTCCTTGCCATTCTTATCATATCAAAATTGATAATTAGGGTATCCATTTCTCTCATAACCTCTTTAGGTGCATTATCACATGCCCTCACATCATGTGTAGGTATTTGAGAAAATTATTACTTTAATGTATTGATCCCTCTTGGCAGAAAAAGTTAACAAAAAATATAGTGGACCTTGCCCTTGGCATTGCTTGGTGCCCCATGCTTCCATGTATAAATTGTTATGGAAAACATTTATAAAATAAAATAGTATGAACATTATGTGGTAGGGTTAGGAAATGGGTTGGTGAATGGAGGTTGGGGCAAGGAATTGGTGGCATCATTCCTAGGTTTTCAGCATTTGTCATTCGAATTCGAAAAAAGGAAATAAAATTTAGACATCTTTGTAAAGAACACTCCAAACTCGTTTGAATCTTCATATATGTCTTTTGAAACCATTCCAAACCCTTCTCTCATGCCGTGTTGTCATCTACTTGCAAATTTGCAACTTTGTTGGTTGAAATGAAAGATCAAAATGATTGAGAAAATGAACTGGGTGTGGGTTATTTATGTTTTCATGTTAGGTGAGTCCATGTAGAAAAGGTATGAGTCTAGTCAGAAATGTGGCTGATTTTTTTGTTGAGCTCGAGTGAGTTTGGGTGAGGTCATGGTCTAGACTCAACTCATGAGTTACATTGATTTGGTGCATTTGTAGATGAGTCGTGGGGCACACTAAGCAAGGGTGATTCCACATGAGTATTCCTTCTATGAATTGTATTTTCATTATATATTCATAATATCAATTTCACATTCATATTTAAGTGTTTCTCTCAATTTTCAATTTCCAATTTGAATGGTGAATGTGGAATTGTCATTGCTCAATTTCATATATGCCATTGTTATTTGTATTTCAACCCAGTAGAATTTTTATTAATGCTTAATAGTTTATCAATGCAATTGAAAGGTTAAAAATTATTAAAAAACACTTGAATTTTTTAATTAAGTATTCACCACACATGTACACACAAAATACTTTTGAATTGACCTAATGGTGAACTCATGTGTACTGCATATATGAAGGTCAAATGCTTGAGTTTGGATGGGGGTATAATTGTACACCTTGTCGAACAATATATAAGGTAACTGAAGAGACAATTCCTCAGTCTTATTGAGGAAATACTGTGCACCTCTAATGTCATACTGCCTCATTGTCTAGAGCATGAGGAATAAATGCAGATGACCTGTATAGAAAAGAACTCCTTTGCCCTATGGACGGTCTCTTACTAATAATGGCAATTCCAAGCTATTATAGATAATTTGCTAGTTGCTAATTGGTTGCCTATTTGTTGTTATATGTGTAATGAGTGTAAATTAGCTGGTAAGCCAATGTTCAACGTTCAGAAAATTGTCTGAAATTGTTAAAAAAATGCTTCTGAATTAAACCTTTTGCAAAATGTCAAGGTAGGATCCAGCTTTTGGCTAAGCATGAATGACACAACCTTTGTTCAATCCATCTCTGCAATATTGGATGTTTCCTTGTACAAAATTGATGAATGCCAAGAGTATACCATTAATCATTCTAATTTTCTCTTTTACATTGTAGATTTGTTAAATAAGATTATTTTCTTGGATGTTCCCTCCTCCTTTGCCGTGCCATTTTATGTAGCCCATTTAGAAATGAGGAGATGTGACAGATCTGAATGCCTACAAAAATCTTATGCCTGGGCAAATATCTAGCAAAGGAAATGTTACAGTTTTAGGACTGAAGCTTTTTAAATAGTCCAAGCATGGTGGATGCAAAGCACAGAGACATGTGGGCTTGGAGAGAGTTTTCCAAGCAATTTTGGAACACATTTCCTCTTTGAGCTACCATTGTGGAGTCTGGTCTTGTACGTTCTTTTGTTGCTTTGTAGAATTTGGGAAGGCCTTTAACCCTATACCTAGGAGCTTCCTGTTTCAGAGGTTACACATTCTTGGTACTTAAGGGCTTTTATTATTGACATCATGAGCCTCTGTGTTATATTTATTAGTTGGTTTCAGACTGTTGATGGACTCTTTGGCTATATCTAATGTACAAATGGTGTCAAAGTTGTGTGCTCTCTGGCAGACACTCTTTTGGAATCTAGTTGAGCTTGAGGGCATTCTTAGAAAGAACATTCTATATTGAAGATGGTTATATCTTACATTCTACATTGATTTTTATATTGTTTTTTATTTATGATGTAGACCTTTTTCATTTTCCCAGCACAATCTAGCTGTTTAAAAAATGCCATTAGCTTCCAATGTGGGGTAGAGCTCTTATTCATAGCTGATGCAGAAATTTTAGTCATCTTCAACTTCTAGAGATGGGAGGCAAAGTTCAACAGCCACATCAATCCTTCTATCAGCACCCAAGCCTCAGCATTGTTGTTGGTCACAAGTGGCATGCAATTTGTTGGGAGTATACGGTCATCTTGCATGTGAAGTCCCATCAGAGTTGAGCTCACAGCTTGAAGAGCTTTGGGATGCCAATGAACATGATCTATGCCTTTCCTTAATTTACATCCCTTTAATAGGGGTCAAATGAAATATGCTAACCAATTTTTTCGAAAGATTTACACAACATAAACCAGCACTAGCCAACTTGATTAGCGTTAGCTCCAAATTGAAAAGATCTCAATGCCAAGAATGCACACTCAATCCCAAGGAAGGTGAGGTGTTGTCATATGGCGGAGTAATTACAAAACAATAACTTGAATTGAAGCAAACTCAACGTCAAGAATGTGCACTCAAGATCCCACTGAGGGCGAGGTGCTAACATATGACGGAGTGATTAATTGAAAACTTGAAACTAATAGGCGGATAACCAGCCATGAAGCTACAACAATCTAATTCATCCGCTGCGGCGGGCATCCACTTGAGAGTGGGGATTCACCACTTTGAAAGTGGGTACAAAGAGAGATACAATCAATTATCCACACTGGCGGTAGACCATCCAGGGGTACTTAATGTGAGAAGAAAGAAGAATTAATTGCAGCGATTAGGACTGGAACAGTACTACTGTTTACAATCTTACAAATAAGGAATAAAGCTGCAAATTACATATGAATTTCAATAACTTCAAAGCACATGAGTAATAGATGATCTCATACAAATAATTATCTCTCTAACTACTGATAATGAATCAAAAATCAGAACTTCTAAAGTCTGATACAAAAATCAGTAAACTGAAAATGTCAATCAGCAACTGTGAAAACCAATGAAGTATTCATAACTCACTCAATTCACCTCCAAATCGAATGCTGTCTTTTGTTGTGTCCTTTTAGAAGGTAGGCGAACATATTCTGATCATCAAACAGCAACAAAACTGCACATATATTTCTGGCACGAATTCCAAAGCCTCCAAGAATGGTACAACCCTCCTCAAGGGCGATTTTGTCATTAAAAGTCAGAACCTTCAAAATTAAATCTCAAACTTTGCAAGAAGGGGCGCCTTGGTTCAGCAAACACTCAGCAAAAATACCCAGAATCAAAATAAATTTACTCTAGGAGATGCATTCAAATTTTCACTTTCAGCTGTATGTGAATCAGCAACTCAAAAACTGGAAATATCATCAAAACTTCTTCTGTTGAGCACAATCTGCTAGTATGGATGAGAAGCAGTATAGACTAACTAGGTGTTGTATTTGAAACACGAAATTGGTTAATGGCTAGGAGGTAGCATCCTCGAAGCAAGGTTTCATTTGTCATTCCGACAGCATAACAGTATGATAACATGAATGGATACCAATGCTGAAACAAAGCATTCATTTTATAGAAGAGTAGAAGACTCTTCAATTCCTCAAGAAAGGACGCCAAAAGTCACATGAGACTCTTCAAATTTCCAGAAACCTTCCAACTTCACAAAAAGGCGTCCACTTTACAAGGCAACATAAAATCTTTATTTTTAAATAATAACTTCTTCAAAAAGGCGTCCACTTCATTTCTCAAGGCTTTTATCTTCATTAATAATTAAATCACCTTTATGATGGCATACCCCTTCCAAGTCCCTCTTTTAAACACAACTTAAGTTGTTCTCCTAGGCCAAGGGGTCAACTGCAAATTATAACCTTAATGCCTTTATTCATCATAAAAAAGCCTTTAGAAGTTAGACATGAATT
>VDFB02369587.1:0-14536 GCA_007258455.2 Sequoia sempervirens | reverse complement strand
TAATGAATGTTGATACAAATACTAAACAACTTGATATAACTCCAAAAGTTACCCAAGTTAATCCTATGGATGAACTTGTGGGTATGATAGATGTTGTCCCTCATAAGGGCCCAACCAACAAATCTCTTGATATTACTTTTTCTTCTCATGATATACTTAAAATGCTTCCTGATGGTCCTCTTTACATAGCTGACAAAATCTATGATAAGCCCACTAATGGGATATTTTAATAGATCCCGCTTGTGGCGAGAATGTGATCATAGAAGATTTTTTAGTATTATATGATCTCTATCAAGATAATTATAACAAACCCATTGCATGGATTAAAACACGTATTGGTTTTGTGTGCCCTATGATCGGATTGATCGTACTCCCATTATAGATAGGACTCAAAACCTTAGAGGTAACAATTTCTATCATTCCACAATTAGACCAATTTCATATACGGTTGGGTCATCCTTGGCTCTGCTAAAAAAAATCATTCCCTTTAGTTGTTTACAAAATTTTGAAGTCTTCGCATGGTAATGAAATATTTACCATACACCATAGTGGCTTTAATCCATTATCTTCTAAAGGTAATTTTTCCTTAGAAGCCTTTTGACCTGAACCTATGGAACCCATCACCCCTTGAAAGGACTTCTTTTTCATAACCTATCAAAAGTTCAAGGCCAAATGTATAGCCGAATTGTCTCTTCGTAACATGTCCCCCTCCACTTCCACTCCTCCTATCTTAGATGAAACTATGCTTCAGCCTAAGCCTGACATTGAACAAATAATACAACCTTAGAGCAACCTACCATAGACACTTCCCCTCGATCATTTAAACAACCAAGAGAAAATGAAACCAATCCTGTCATGCCTCGTCACTTTAAACAAGTGTATAAAGCTAAAGAGAAAGTGATTAACCTGTCTTCTTCAGCTTCTTTCGTTCTTCCCCCTCCAAAAGAAAAGGAACCTATGATGGATCAACCCGCTCTTACACATCAACAACTTCAAAATAAAATAAAATGAAACTGTGTTGCTAGGGAGCATAGGCATCATCGTCATCTCCTTGCTCATCAGTCTCAAATGGAGGAAAACAAAGAAATCCAAACTCCACATTTGATAGAAGCAATAGATGATCACCCTCATCCTCTAGACCCGCCACAAGATAATATAGTCCAAACCTCACAACAAAATGCACCGATCCAACAACCACAACTTTTGTTACATCCTTCCTTGGAAATAACCCTTCATCCTCCTATCATAATCAATCTTGATGATGATGATGATGAGGAGATCACAAAAATAGATGAGTAAGTGCATAATAATCTAAACTCTTTATTTTCAACTACCATGAGCTTAAATGATAAATCTTCTATACCAAGTGAAGACCCTGGTTCATCTCCTAGTTCAGAACTTGCAACTCTCCCTTTGGATAGCCAACCACCCTCGCAATACATTGAACATGATTGGGAGGTGGATGACTTGTTGGATGGTTGACTTACATTCGCCTTAATAGCCTTTTATATTCATTTTTCTTTTCTTCTTCTTTGGTTTTATTTTATGTGCATATTGTGTTCCCCTGTAACATGTGTTTGATGTTCCCTTTCTTTGTACACTTCTTCTATTTGTACCTCTATTCTTCTATATGTCATCCATTACCTTTTTCTCTTTTTCTTTTGTGTTCTCCTTTTGGAGATGACGCAAAGCATTGAGATGTCCTATGTCTCTTCCATGTTGACCCAAAAGGTTCTTTTTGTTTTTGTTTTGTGCTTTTCCTTTTGGAGATGATGTAAAGCATTGAGATGCCCTATGTCTCTTCCATGTTGACCCAATTGGTCCCTTTTCCCTTTGGGGATGATGCAAGGCATTGAGACCAAAATTTCTCCTTCATGCTGACCCAAAATATCTTCCCTTTTCCTTTTTACTTTTACTTTTTCTTGTGTTCTTCCTTTTGGGGATGATGCATAGCATTGAGACTCTGAAAATGTCTCTTCCATTTTGACCCAAAATGGACTTTTGTTTTTCCTTTTATTTCACTCTCTTTATGTCATTCTTCTAGTTCTATGTGATTTGGGGAATTATGATAGTTCTGAGCTCTTTCATAAAAAAATTGCAGCAATGAACATACATACCTGTCCAAACCGCACATCCCTTTATGGGTTTGGTATTTTCCTTCTCGAGGGAAACTCCCTTTATTTTGTTATCTTTTCATTCACATGATGTAGTCAATCCTAGAAACATATGACTCTGGCAGGGACTCTCCGAAGCTGGCTCATGTCTTGTTTCTTTTTTTCATTTTTCACTACTTTAAAGTAAATACTCATAAAGAGATGTGTAGCAATTCCTTTAAAGTGGGGGGAATACATTGGCATAATTTCATTTGAATTATTGGTTCTTAGTGCAACCTTGTCACTTCATACAATGTGTTCGCCACTTTGTGGATGTATACAAAAGATGTCCTTCATAAGGTGATTCTATCTTTTGTGTTATTATTACATTACTTCTTAGTGGCTTGATGCACAAACTACATCCCCTAAGTTGTGAATACACTATTATTTGATTGGTCCTCTCTTGGAGACATTAGACAAAATTTTCCCTAAGTGACAGACCTTGCATGAACTTAACAAGACTCCTTTGAACATATTTTGCATTTTACATTTTACATTTTTTCCACCTTGCATAATGCAACTTGCATGCCTATGGTGCGATCCTATTTGTTCATGAGGTCTAAGCATACAAATATTTGCTTGTCTCATGAAGCACGAACTGACATTTTCCTTTGTGGTTCCTTGTTAAAGTTATCAGGAGGTATAACTTTGATATGGTTGACCGGGAAGCCCATTCAAGGACATGACTTTCCCCATAGCTACCTATATGTTTGTGAGTGCATACCAATTAGTATATGTACTTCACCTTTTTAGGTCTTGTCACCTAACATACCACCATGAGTTTTGTCACCCCAGAGTGAGTATGCATTCTCTTTTTCTCTCACAAACAACATAGATCTAATCCAAAACTAGTTGGACAGATGATCGAAGCTCAATACAATTCCCCCTTTTCTTCTTCATTTAAACATATGTGTTCCTTTGTCCTTATGTTTAGTTTTCCATGGGATCTTCATCCTGGGGGCTTGATCATCCCTCTTGATCATTTTCATTCCATTCCATCTTTCTAACATACGTGAATTTGGATCCTTCTCGATCTGCATGGCTACTTTAGTGTGAGTTTGAAGCAAGATCATCCTCTCACTAAAGTGGGGGCTAAATGTGCTGTAGAAAAATGGCCCTTTAAAATTTTCATTGTCTTTTAGGTCTTTCTTCAAGATGCCTGGTCCATTTTTCTTTGACTTAATGTTGTAATGTGGCTTTAACATTCACATTTGTTCTTTAAAATTTAAATTATGGTGTTTTGTGAAGGTATTGGGAACTGTTGTAAAACATTTCTACACTTTTCTAGACTCTATTCATTATAATTCACCTAAAAAAATCACCTTTATATGACTTATTAAGTCCTATTATGAAGTTTTGTAAAGTCTTGTAACAAGACGGTACTTTTCTAGGCTTAATTCTCATTATTTACACCTTCTTATGCTTTTATTTGACCCCTTTTATGCACTCATAAGACTTATTAAGTGTGTTTTGAATGTAAACCCTAAAAATCCAAGCTAATTTTTGACACCCACTTTCAGTTCGTTAGGACCCATTCGCCATGCTTAATGGTCCTCTTGACTCAAAAATTCAAAAATATTTCAAATTTTCTTTGGGTTTTATTCAAAAATTACCTTATGTCGATGGTATCATCGGGTTACTAAGGCACAAGTGTGTATAAATAAATTTTTTTACATCCACTTTAACCCCCATTCATTAAGTTCACTAACTCACTCATTCATTCAAGCATTCAAGCACTTTGCATCATCTAATCAAGCATTAATCAAGTATCTTGGAGCAACCATTGATATATCTTCAGATTTCTTCAATAAGGTTGGTGAGTTTAGGACATTTGCATGTTTTTTATTCATCTTTCCTTGTCCATTTCATTCCATTTCTTCATTAAGGGTTTGATTACCAAAGTGGGATTTGACCAAGGAAAATCCCTATAACCTAACCCTTAACCATTTTTTCCCTTTTGCATGTGTGTTTGTAGACTTGTGTATGCATATTTTTCAAGTAATTAGGTGTTGAAAGGTGGAAAACAAGTCAAAAAGTGTTTCAATTCAAATCAAGCCTATTTCAAGCTTGGAGACAACCTACAGTTCATTTTCTATAGATTTGACTCCATCAACTCGACAAGAAGACAACCTCAAATCTGGTGCTATAGAATTGGTCCCTGATTTCATAGAATTTTAGGAGAGGAATGATTCACCCTCAATGGAGAATGAGTCCCACCTTAAGGCTAGAAAGTTATATTTTGTCATATTCTGGTTCCCAACACTCAGAAACCTATTTTTAGAAGTTTTCATTAGAAGTAGGACTGATTCACCATCAGTGGCGAATGAGTCCCATTGGTGATTTTTAGTGATCTCTGTCAGCATTAAGGACACTATAGATTCTTCATTCCTTTCCCAAGTGTACTTTGATTCATCCTTCTTCTTTTCTGTTTTGCATTTGTTCATGTTTAGTTCATGCTTTCATATCACATTGTGTTTTCAAACATTGCATATTTATTAGGTTTTGCATTCATAATTAGTCAAATAGTTTATTTAGTTACACTTAGATCATCTCATTTAGTCTTAATTACATCATATATTTCCTAATTTGAGTGAACCACATTGATTGTTCATGAGGTTTATCTCTCTCCTTTTAGGTGAAACATCCTAAGAGTGCAAGAGTAACCTATAAACCTCATGCCCAAAAATCTATGGTTCAGGCCCAAACAAGTGTGAAAATGTCATGGAAAATATTTTTCAATGCTACATTTAGCCCCCACTTTAATGAGAGGAGGAACTTGCTTCAAACTCACACTGGAGTAGACAAACTCGCATCAAGAGGGGTTCAGTCGTGATGCGTAGAAAAATGGATACCTAGAGATATCACACTTTTTCCACTAATCATTCACTAATGTCCTAGGAGTCCCCATTGGATTGACTAAAAACCTCACAATCTAAGGAAATTCACAATTAGGAAGGACCTAGGAGAGGTTTTTTTCAGCTTTTAGGGGTTCATCACCAAGTAGATGCTTGGAAAATATAATGTTGGAAAACACAATGTGATATTCAAAATGACCTAGAATAAACGAAATGAGAGATGCAAATGATGAAATTAAGCTACACCAAGTTAGGGCATGTGTACCTAAGAAGTTTGGAAATATAATGAGGATTCTGGAAATGTAAAGAAGCTATCAAAATATGTTGTGGAGGACTACGACACCTAAGATGGCGTATTAGTCCTGCTACTATTTTTCAAGGCAAATGTGGAGTCTGCGAAGGCCGAAACAGAATCTTGACGAATCGCTAAAAAATACCCTATGGAGGACTAATATGCTCAAGGTGGCGTATTAGTCCCATTTTGAATTTCTGAAAACTCTAAATGTGCTCGTAAGGTCCAAGGTTTGCAATTGCTGCTCCCCAGATCTGGGGTCCTAAAACTTCAAGATTTGACTTGTAGGTGAGTTTTTGTGAAGATGACAACTTTGGAATGAAAATTTTCAACTTTGCAATCTTGCACTATTTATGATCTTCAAGTCTTCAATCTAGATATGCAAATACAAACACACAAGAGGGGGAAAACTTGTTGATTGTTAGTGAATGGGGTTTTCCTGCTCAAACCCCTTTGTTTGTAATTAAACCAAATGATGAAATAATAGAAGTAATGAATGGTGAATGAACAACATGCAATGCTACAACTCACCAGAAAACCCTTGTTGTAAAGTCTACAAACTTGTGTGCAATGGCTACAATGGATATAGATCTTGAACCAATAGAGTGATCTTGAAGTGCTTGCTTGAATCAAAACCCTACATCACAAATGTTAGCACACCAAAACACATGATGCAAGAAGCTCTTTGATATGATGCTTGAATCTTGATAATGACTCCAAATACTTGATGAAATTCTCTTGATCTCATAAACTTTCCTTAAGAATGAATACTTGAATGCTTGTTATCTTGTTATGAGAAAATGAGAGAGGGAACCTTGTATTTATACTTATTCATACTTAATATCCCAAAATTACACCATAGCAAGTTGACATATGAAATCATTAAATAAAGGAGGCTAAATTTCATCAAAATTTGAAGTTTAATCTCAAAAATAAGTCGAGGACTAAGATGCCCTAGGTGGTGTTTTAGTCCCAAGGTTCAATTAGGCAAAACTCAAAAAGGGAGATTTCTTATTCAAAAATCGGTCCAAGACTACGGTGGATGATGTTGATGCCCTAGGTGGCATTTTAGTCACAATCCACAAATCAAGGACACACAGATAGAGTCATTAAATGATCATTTTTCTTTTGATTTTTGTCAGGATTTTCCATAAAAAGATATAGTTCATAGGGATTGTGGATGCAAACTAGGACCAATTAAGACATAAATGAGGATAAATAAGTAAGGTGGGCCCAAAAAAGTGTGAAAATGCAAGGGTATGCATTTTAATACACTACATTTAGCCCCCACTTTAGTGACAGGATGAAATTGCTTCAATGTCACAGTAAAGTAGCCAACAACACAGTCAAGAAGGGTTGAAATGTACCAATGTTAAAGCAAGATAGGATGACAATAATCAAGAGGGATGATCAAGCCCCCAGGATTAAGATTCTATGGCAAACCAACATAGGCACAAAGGAACACACATGTAGATGATAAATTAAGCCATAATTAGATCGCCAACATACACCATCAAGGATTGAAAAAGGAAACCAAAAAGGAAAAAGGAAAATGCCACAGATCAAGCTTTGACTGACCATCCAACGTGGTGGACCGGATCTAGGCTGAAAGAGGTTTACAAGTGGAATGTATTGTCCACTATGCAAACAAAATGCATGCTCACAAGGGCTAGTGAAGCTAGGTGTTCATTAGGTGAGTCCCAGTGGAACATATTAAAGTACCTCCATGAATTTAATAAGGTACAAAAAAAATTCATGCTCACGAGGGCTAGTGAAGCTAGGTGTTCACTAGGTGAGCCCTAGGGGACCATATAAAGTTGCAAATTCCTCTACGAATTTAATAAGGTACAAAAATAAAATTAAAACACCTCCATGAGGCTGGCGGGAAGCTAGGTTCAATGGTGAGCTCCTTAGGTCCATATCAAAGCCATACCTCCAAGACTTTAATAAGATACAAAACAAAAATGCATGCTCACGAAGGCTAGTGAAGCTAGTTGTTCACTAGGTGAGCCCCAGGGGACCATATCAAAGCCATACCTCCATGAATTTAATAAGGTACAAAAAGAAAATGCAACACAATAAGAAAGAGGGATGTTAGAAGGGATTTTACTTAGTTCATGCAAGGTCTCTTCTTAGGGAACATTATGCCTAATGTTTCCAAAGAGGACAAGTGTAAAGAAATATCATGCTCTTGGAGAAAATTAGGCCCAATGACACTACCAAGAAAAGGACGCATTGCAAGAAGAAAGAAAATCACACAAGGAACATGAAAAAGAAAAAAATAAATCATTCCCAATAATGTTAATGAGGCTCCCCCACTTTAAAGAAATTGCTAACACCATGCAGTGAGAAATTACTTTAAAGTAGGAAATGATAAATGCTAACAATAAAAAGGACATGAGAGATTATTCGGAAATCCCTATTCCAAGTCATATGTTTTTGATAAGCTACTTCATGAGAAGGGAAGAGTTTGCCTCCAAATTGTATAACTTGATAGTATGTCACATGCGGGCCAACTTAAGGCATGTCATCCACATCCCAAGCTTGCTCTGATATGTACATGAAAGGAAGGTCAACCCCAATCAAAGAGAGCTTGACAAGTGATGTACAAAGGAAAATGCTACTTAACCCGGCTTTCCCCTTTCGATTGTAGGAAAAGGGTGAGTCGAGATGATTGATGAAAAACATTCTAGAGTGAAAATTATTATTGATTAGAGGAATTAGGTGCCCCCACATATGGAAGAGCACCAAACTCCTGAAGATGTTGTATTTTAGTACTCAAAGCCTTACATTCATTAGTAGAATGACCATGAATTATATGATATGCACAAAATGAATGTTTGTAGTAAAAATCATTTTGTGTTTTTGGAGGGAGAGAGGTCAGACAATCTTGGAGGAGTCTCTCAAAAATGGTCTCTTGATCAATAGAAGATCTTCCTTTATTTTGTGACAAAGATATCTCTTGCTTAGTACAAGGTGTCATACTTATAGAAGACTCTTTAGATTGCGAGATTTTGTTCTCTTCTTTAAAGGAAGAAGTAAAATCTATCGAATTCAAATTGTTAGTGTTTTGCATAATGACATTAATGTTAAGCGAGGACTTCTCTATTTCTTTCAAGTGATAACAATCAAGACCACTAGTGTCTATCAATTTAGGATGCACTATTGTTAAAGGCAGCTTAGAGGAATCTTTTGTAAGAGTGTTGATGTTAAGTGAAGGCTTGTTTATTCCTATCAAAGGACAATAACCAAGGCTATTAGTTGTTTCTTGCGTGTTAGGTTCGATAGGGACACAGATACCTTGTTCTCTAGCACCACATCCATCTCCACCATATCCAAGTTGTTTCATAAGCTCATAACCCTTTCCATAAAGCTTTTTCATTTCTTTAGGATTCAGAGGTTGTTGATAGTCAATTTCATCAAATTTTGTTGTGTATGTTGTCCTTCCTTCTAAAGTTGTTGAGGTGGATGCTATCAAAAGGTCTACTTTTTCCTTTCCGTTTTCAGAGTCTTTTGTTGTGATCTTGCATTCTCCCATGAATGTAGGTGTGAAATATAAGGAACCCCAATCATCTTCTAATAGATTTGTGACTTCTTCAATGTGTTTTTAATTTTATTTTTGTTGCACGGGATCCACTTGTGTAGTTGGTGTTAATGTTTTCAAAGGATTTTCTTTAACTTTCTCAATGCTCAAACAACTGTATGGTTCAGGATTGACTTCGATTGTATAGAAATTTTTGTTGTAGAAATACTTCATGATACAATGAAGAGTTGAGAGGAAAAAATGATATTGGATGTTGCTGATATGTGCTTTTCATTGATGTCAACACTATTGGTATTAAGGTTGTATATGTCGAGGATATTGAGAAAATTGTAATAAAATAAGTTACAGGTTGTTAGTAGTGAAGAAAATATCTGTATGTTGGCTAGTGCAATATATTGATGATAAGAGGTTGTGGATTAAAGGTTTTTTTGTTGAGTATATCTAGTTTATCCATTTAAATTTTTAGATATCCGCATGAAGATTTGATTGAGTTATGAGTATTTGTGTTCTAACATTTTATGTTGCTTTAGTATGTGTTCTGAAGATGTATTATTCTAGTGTCACGAGTTGTTGTGGATGCTTAAGTAGTGATTCATGATGGTAGTGGATGTTCTAGATCATGCTCTATCTATGTTGCGCTTGCGGTGATTATTATGCACGTCAGGTGGTGATTCTACCTTTTGTGTTCATGTTTCATGTTCATGGCCGACAAGATGATTGTAGTGTGTTGTGGATCTTTGGGAATAATTTGCGGTGTTTTTTGTGTTAGAGGATTTTTGGTTCCTTTTTTATGTTGTAGGTGACATTGGTTGAATTCAAATTTGATAATTATTTATGTTTGAGCTAACAATTTTACATTTTTTATTATTTTGTTGGAAAGGCCCAGGCATGTAGCGATGTTATATCTTTTACAAATATATAGCGATTGTTTGTTCCATTTGAGCAGGATGTGTGCAAGTGTGTGAGTAATGTGTGGAGGTGCTTGTGTGTGAATAATTTTATATCATTGAAGGAAGGAGGCCGAGTGTGAAGAAGAGTGAGTAGAGTTTATGTGCTTAATCAAAAGCGTAACCAGCGTGGTAGATGTTATTTTAGGTTTGAAATCTTTTAGATGTAATCCGAATGTTTCTATAAGATATTGTTTCTTCTTTGGGTAGTAAACCTTTTTGTATTTGAGTGAGCTCTAGAAGGTGTGCACGAATGCATGTGCATTCCCCATTTTCTTCTTCATACTTTTAATAGGGTAGAATCTTGTGGACTAACCTCCACCATGGTTTTTCCCAAAAAAAGGTTTCCACATAAAAATTATTGGCGTTATGTGTGTTTCTAATGTGGTGATGGTTTATGCTTTCATGTTTATTTATTATATCGGAGAATAAGTTTAATAAGTTTAATTTCTATGACAACTGATGCATCCCCCCTCTCAGTTGTCTACTCTTGTGTTGCCAACAATTGGTATCATAGCAAGTTTCTCGGAAGAAGTTTAATAGCTTGAGGTGATCCAGGATGGCAACATGTAAGAAGGATAGTCTAAGATTTGATGGAACAAATTATTCTCTGTGGAAGACTCAAATGGAGTGTCATTTGAGATGCATTGGTGAACCCTACTAGACAATTACAAAGAATAGGTATATCATCCCAAATAATGGTGCTTCTACTACTGCTGAGATTAAGGATGCTGAGTACAATATCAGGGCTTTATTTAAAGAAGCATTGTTGAGTGCTTTGACTGATTCTGAGATGAAAAATGTTATGGATCTGAAGATTGCTTATGAGATCTAGAAAAATTTGGAAACTTTGTATGAAGGTGATGCACATGTGAAGATTGCTAAGATGCAAATCTTGAAAGGGAAATATGAAATGTTGAGAATGGGTGATGATGAGAAAATTCCTTATTTTATGCAGAGAGTGAATGAACTTGTGTGTAGTATGAGATGTGTTGGTGGAACATTGGAACAATCAAAGATTGTTGCTAAAGTGGTTAGATCCTTTCTTGCTACATACAAAACCAAAGCTACAACTATTGAAGAGATCTAAACTGTGACAAATGTAACCAGAGACATCTTGATTGGTAAGCTTACTACTTTTAAGTTAAGTGAATTTGGTGATGATCTTTCTAAGACAAAATTTTCATTCAAAGCTATTATCTCAAAAAAAGATAAGAAGAGATATGATTTGGGAGAAATTTCTTCTAGAAAAATGTTCACGTATGAGGAGGAAATGAGAGAGATTGAAGAAGAAGAGAGAAAACTAAACGAGCTTGAAGCACTTATTGTCAAGAGGGAAGCAAGAGGAGAAGGTAATTATAAAGGGAAGTTTCCAATTAAATGTTTTTCTTGAAATAAGATAGGTCATTTTGCATCAAGGTGTTTGTAAAGAGTTCCTAAGCCTAAATCTAACAAGCCTAGATTTCAAAGAAAGTGTTATTATGTTGTTGATGAAGGTGTGACAGATGATGAATTTGATAAAGGGAATGTAAGTGAGGATGAATGGGTATTTATTGCTATCAAGGAAAATGATCTTGTACCTACTGAATCTAGTGGTTGCACAAATGTGGAGAAAGCTCTGGTAGCCAGAGTTGAAGAAAAAAATGAATGGGTGATTAATAGTGGATGCTCTCATCACATGACAGGAGATAAAAGTAAATTTGTAACTTTGGAAAAGTATGATGGTGGTGTTGTACGATTCGGTGATGACAAAAATGGTGTAATCTGTGGCAAAGGATCCATTTCTCTTGATCGCAAGCATAATACTGATGATGTCCTATATGTGGAAGGATTGAAGCATAATCTCTTAAGTGTTGGACAGATGATTGACAAGGGATACAATCTTTAATTCAAGGATGGAAAGTGTAGAATATTAGGGAATTCTAGAAAATTTGATTGCTTCTGGTACAAAAACAAAAGGTAATATCTTTCATCTGAATGCTACTGGTAAAAGTTGTTTGATTTCTCAAGTTGATGAAAGTTGGTTGTGGCATAGGAGAATGTGTCATGTAAACTTTCTTAATATTATCAAGATAAGTTTTACTCAGACTATGAGAGATCTTCCTAAGTTGATAAAACCTACTAATACTATATGCAAGGAATGTCAGTTAGGGAAGCAAACTAGAGTTTTATTTCTCGAGAAAACATCATTGTTCAAATGAAGTGTTGGAGCTTGTGGATAATCGACTTGTGAGGTCCTTCTAAAGTCAATTTTACAAGGATACGTGTATTTTTATGCTACTCTATTGATGATTATTCTAGAATGATGTAAGCTACTTTAAGATAAAAATATAAAGCCTCCTCTAGGAGAAATTCAAGATTTTAAGGCTATGGTTGAGATAAAGATGTGTCCTAAGATTAAATTTCTTATATCGATGAGGTGTTAGGAATTCAATTTTTGGTGAGTTTAATTTTTATGAAGAGCACTGGATAAAGAGACAATTATCTACCACGCGGGACCCCTCACCAAAATGGAGTTGTGGAAAGGAAGAATAGGACAATTCAAGATGCTGTTAGGACTATGATGCTAGAAGGAAATGTCCCTCATATCTATTGCAGAGAAGTTGTGAGTACTGTTGTTTACATCCTCAACCGAGTACAAGTCAAAGGTGATAATGGTAAGACTCCTTTTGAGCTATGGTATGGTCATAAGCTTCCACCGTTAGATAATTTCCAAAATATTTGGCAAATGCTTTATCAAAAGAGATGAAGATATAGGAAAGTTTTGATGCTAGGAGTGATGAAGGAATCTTTCTTGGTTATTCTACTAAAAGCAAGGCCTACCGGTGCTACAATAGAGATTAAGGAAAGTAGTCAAAAGTGCAAATGTCAAGGTTGATGAAGACACAGCTAGACCATCCAGAACCTGTGGATATGATTCAGATGATCAAAATGATAGTTCAGATAAAGGAAAGTAAGTTTAGACTTCAAATCAAGTTCAGATCATTCTGGTGGATCAGGAAAATCAAGAGGAAGGAACTAGTGAACGTACAGAAGTGAGATCACAAGAGCCTAAAATTCAAGAACATCCTAAGACTCCAAGGTATGTAAGACTAAATCATTTAGAAGCAAATTATAGGTGATAAGAACAAAGGTGTTCAAACTAGTAGAAGAATTGCAAAAGAATACTATTTGATCTTTAAGATTAAGCCTAATAGTGTAAATGAAGCATGCAAAGATGAACATTGGGTGGAAGTAATGAAAGAGGTGCTACTGCAAATTGAGAAGAATGATACATGAATTCTTGTTCCTAGACCTAAGGACAAAAATGTAATTGGAACTAAATGGGTCTTTGGAAACAAACTGAATGAGCAAGGTGAAGTTGTTAGAAACAAAGCAAGACTGGTGTGTAAACGATATTCTCAAATGAAACGGATTGAATTTGAAGAAAAATTTTCCCTCAAGTAAGCAGAGATTGAAGTCGGAGACCATTTCTGCTTATGACACTTACTTAAAACTTCAAGGCTTATCGATGGATGTCAAGATAGCATTTCCTCGAATGGTGAACTAGAAGAAGTAAGGCTGAGAAACCCCGATGGATTTCAATTGACTAATTAGGGAGATATGGTTTGTCGTGAAGAAAGCATTGTATGGACTCAAGCTCCAAGAGCATGGTATGCTGCATTGACAAGTATTTTGAAGCTTGGATTGGAATTTGTATTTCAAGATTGATCATGATAAAGATTTGATTGTTGGAAGTTCTTTGTTGATGATACTACTTTTTGGAGATGATAGTTTGTGCATGAAGTTTGTTGATGAGATGCAAAGTGAGTTTGAGATGTCTATGATTGGGCAAATGAAATTCATTTTGGGATTGCAAATTACTCAGCTAGATAAAGGGATCTTTATATCTCATTCCAAGTATGTGAAAGAATTGCTAAAGAAGTTTGGTATGGAAGATTCAAATCTGGTTGGTACACCTATGGTGACCGGATGTAAGTTGACACAAGATGATGATTCACGTAAGGAAAATTAGACTAGATATAGATCGATGATTGTTAGATTGCTTTATCTGAATCAAACAGTCAAACTAGACTTGATATCATGAATGTCATATGCATTGTTGCAAGATTTCAAGTTGATCCTAAGGAATCTCAGGTGATAGCTGTGAAGAGGATTTTCAGTTACTTGAAGGTGATAGTTGATTTTGGCCTATGGTATCCTAAATATGATGACCTTACTTTGAGTGCTTTTACTGATGTTAATTGGGTAGGAGTTATGAATGATAGAAAAAGTACTAGTGGTGGTACATTTTTCTTGGGAAAGAATTTGATTTCAAGGTTAATTAAGAAGTAGAATGTCATTTCTTTATCTACTGTAGAGGCAGAATACATTGATGTTGCCAACAATTGTACTCAAGTATTATGGATGAAGCGGATGTTGAAACATATCAGAGTTTTGTATGATGAACCTATTGCTATATTATGTGATAATTCAAGTGCAATTAGCATTTCTAAGAATCTGGTGCTGCATTTAAAGACCAAGCATACATCTATCAAGTTTCACTTTTTGAAAGAGAAGGTGAGTGAAAAGGAAGTTAGATTGGAGTATGTGCCTACTAAGGAACAGATTGTAGATATCTTTACCAAGCCTTTTCCTAAGGATAATTCTGAGTAGCTCAGAGGGAAGCTAGGGGTGATTACCCCTCCTAATCAGAACTAAGATGCATTGATCTGCATCAGTCCATGCATTTCATTGTCATATCT